>CAMFYI010000286.1:0-92083 GCA_945999865.1 Vitis cinerea var. helleri x Vitis rupestris | reverse complement strand
CCGGAAAATGATACAATCCGGGCGAGCATCGGGAAAAGTTACAATCCGTGCGAGTACGGAAAAACTTTCCGAACGAGTACCGAAAACGGGTACAATTAGGGTCAAGTACCAGAAAAATTATACAATCCGGGAGAGCACCGAGAAAAGGTGGAATCCCTGCGAATACCGAAAAACTGTTCGAACGAGTACCGAAAAAGGGTAGAATAAGTGACAGTACCGGAAAATGATACAATCCGGGGCGAGCATCGGGAAAAGTTACAATCCATGCGAGTACGGAAAAAACTTTCCGAACGAGTACCGAAAAAGGGTAGAATCAGGGTCAGCACCGGAAAATGATACAATCCGGGCGAGCATCGGGGAAAAGTTACAATCCGTGCGAGTACGAAAAAACTTTCCGAACGAGTACCGAAAAAGGGTAGAATCAGGGTCAGTACCGGAAAATGATACAATCCGGGCGCGAGCATCGGGAAAAGTTACAATCCGTGCGAGTACGGAAAAACTTTCCGAACGAGTACCGAAAAAGGGTAGAATCAGGGTCAGTACCGGAAAATGATGCAATCCGGGCGAGTACCGGGGAAAAGGTGGAATCCCTGCGAATACCGAAAAACTGTGCCGAACGAGTACCGAAAAAGGGTAGTATAAGTGTCGAGTACCGGAAAAATGATACAATCGGGGCGAGCATCGGGAAAAGTTACAATCCGTGCGAGTACGGAAAAACTTTCCGAACGAGTACCGAAAAATGGTAGAATCAGGGGTCAGTACCGGAAAATGATACATTCCGGGGCGAGCATCGGGAAAAGTTACAATCCGTGCGGAGTACGGAAAAACTTTCCGAACGAGTACCGAAAAAGGGTACAATTAGGGTCAGTACCAGAAAATTATACAATCCGGGCGAGCACCGGGAAAAGGTGGAATCCCTGCGAATACCGAAAAACTCTTCGAACGAGTACAGAAAAAGGGTAGAATAAGTGACAGTACCGGAAAATGATACAATCCGGGCGAGCATCGGGAAAAGTTACAATCCGTGCGAGTACGGAAAAACTTTCCGAACGAGTACCGAAAAAGGGTAGAATCAGGGTCAGTACCGGAAAATGATACAATCCGGGCGAGCATCGGGAAAAGTTACAATCCGTGCGAGTACGAAAAAACTTCCGAACGAGTACCGAAAAAGGGTAGAATCAGGGTCAGTACCGGAAAATGATACAATCCGGGCGAGCATCGGGAAAAGTTACAATCCGTGCGGAGTATGGAAAAACTTTCTCGAACGAGTACCGAAAAAAGGGTAGAATCAGGGTCAGTACCGGAAAATGATGCAATCCGGGCGAGTACCGGGAAAAGGTGGAATCCCTGCGAATACCGAAAAACTGTCCGAACGAGTACCGAAAAAGGGTAGTATAAGTGTCAGTACCGGGAAAATGATACAATCCGGGGCGAGCATCGGGAAAAGTTACAATCCGTGCGAGTACGGAAAAACTTTCCGAACGAGTACCGAAAAATGGTAGAATCAGGGTCGAGTACCGGAAAATGATACATTCCGGGCGAGCATCGGGAAAAGTTACAATCCGTGCGAGTACGGAAAAACTTTCCGAACGAGTACCGAAAAAGGGTACAATTAGGGTCAGTACCAGAAAATTATACAATCCGGGCGAGCACCGGGAAAAGGTGGAATCCCTGCGAATACCGAAAAACTCTTCGAACGAGTACAGAAAAAGGGTAGAATAAGTGACAGGTACCGGAAAATGATACAATCCGGGCGAGCATCGGGAAAAGTTACAATCCGTGCGAGTACGGAAAAAACTTTCCGAACGAGTACCGAAAAATGGTAGAATCAGGGTCAGTACCGGAAAATGATACAATCCGGGCGAGCATCGGGAAAAGTTACAATCCGTGCGAGTACGGAAAAACTTTCCGAACGAGTACCGAAAAAGGGTACAATTAGGGTCAGTACCAGAAAATTATACAATCCGGGAGAGCACCGAGAAAAGGTGGAATCCCTGCGAATACCGAAAAACTGTTTCGAACGAGTACCGAAAAAGGGTAGAATAAGTGACAGTACCGGAAAATGATACAATCCGGGCGAGCATCGGGAAAAGTTACAATCCATGCGAGTACGGAAAAACTTTCCGAACGAGTACCGAAAAAGGGTAGAATCATGGGTCAGCACCGGAAAATGATACAATCCGGGCGAGCATCGGGAAAAGTTACAATCCGTGCGAGTACGAAAAAACTTTCCGAACGAGTACCGAAAAAGGGTAGAATCAGGGTCAGTACCGGAAAATGATACAATCCGGGCGAGGCATCGGGAAAAAGTTACAATCCGTGCGAGTACGGAAAAACTTTCCGAACGAGTACCGAAAAAGGGTAGAATCAGGGTCAGTACCGGAAAATGATGCAATCCGGCGAGTACCGGGAAAAGGTGGAATCCCTGCGAATACCGAAAAACTGTTCCGAACGAGGTACCGAAAAAGGGTAGTATAAGTGTCAGTACCGGAAAATGATACAATCCGGGCGAGCATCGGGAAAAGTTACAATTCCGTGCGAGTACGGAAAAACTTTTCCGAACGAGTACCGAAAAATGGTAGAATCAGGGTCAGTACCGGAAAATGATACATTCCGGGCGAGCATCGGGAAAAGTTACAATCCGTGCGAGTACGGAAAAACTTTCCGAACGAGTACCGAAAAAGGGTACAATTAGGGTCAGTACCAGAAAATTATACAATCCGGGCGAGCACCGGGAAAAGGTGGAATCCCTGCGAATACCGAAAAACTCTTCGAACGAGTACAGAAAAAGGGGTAGAATAAGTGACAGTACCGGAAAATGATACAATCCGGGCGAGCATCGGGAAAAGTTACAATCCGTGCGAGTACGGAAAAACTTTCCGATACGAGTACCGAAAAAGGGTAGAATCAGGGTCAGTACCGGAAAATGATACAATCCGGGCGAGCATCGGGAAAAGTTACAATCCGTGCGAGTACGAAAAAACTTTCCGAACGAGTACCGAAAAAGGTAGAATCAGGGTCAGTACCGGAAAATGATACAATCCGGGCGAGCATCGGGAAAAGTTACAATCCGTGCGAGTACGGAAAAAACTTTCCGAACGAGTACCGAAAAAGGGTAGAATCAGGGTCAGTACCGGAAAATGATGCAATCCGGGCGGAGTACCGGGAAAAGGTGGAATCCCTGCGAATACCGAAAAACTGTGCCGAACGAGTACCGAAAAAGGGTAGTATAAGTGGTCAGTACCGGAAAATGATACAATCCGGGCGAGCATCGGGAAAGTTACAATCCGTGCGAGTACGGAAAAACTTTCCGAACGAGTACCGAAAAATGGTAGAATCAGGGTCAGTACCGGAAAATGATACATTCCGGGGCGAGCATCGGGAAAAGTTACAATCCGTGCGAGTACGGAAAAACTTTCCGAACGAGTACCGAAAAAGGGTACAATTAGGGTCAGTACCAGAAAATTATACAATCCGGTGCGAGCACCGGGAAAAGGTGGAATCCCTGCGAATACCGAAAAACTCTTCGAACGAGTACAGAAAAAGGGTAGAATAAGTGACAGTACCGGAAAATGATACAATCCGGGCGAGCATCGGGAAAAGTTTACAATCCGTGCGAGTACGGAAAAACTTTCCGAACGAGTACCGAAAAAGGGTAGAATCAGGGTCAGTACCGGAAAATGATACAATCCGGGGCGAGCATCGGGAGAAAGTTACAATCCGTGCGAGTACGAAAAAACTTTCCCAACGAGTACCGAAAAAGGGTAGAATCAGGGTCAGTACCGGAAAATGATACAATCCGGGGCGAGTACGGGGGAAAAGGTGGAATCCCTGCGAATACCGAAAAACTGTTCGAACGAGTATCGAAAAAGGGTAGAATCAGTGTCAGTACCGGAAAATGATACAATCCGGGGCGAGCATCGTGGAAAAGTTACAATCCGTGCGAGTACGGAAAAACTTTCCGAACGAGTACCGAAAAAGGGTAGAATCAGGGTCCAGTACCGGAAAATGATACAATCCGGGCGAGCATCGGGAAAAGTTACAATCCGTGCGAGTACGGAAAAACTTTCCGAACGAGTACCGAAAAAGGGTAGAATCAGGGGTCAGTACCGGAAAATGATACAATCCGGGCGAGCATCGGGAAAAGTTACAATCCGTGCGAGTACGGGAAAACTTTCCGAACGAGTACCGAAAAAGGGTGTAGAATCATGGTCAGTACCGGAAAATGATGCAATCCGGGCGAGTACCGGGAAAAGGTGGAATCCCTGCGAAATACCGAAAAACTGTCCGAACGAGTACCGAAAAAGGGTAGAATAAGTGTCAGTACCGGAAAATGATACAATCCGGGCGAGCATCGGGAAAAGTTACAATCCGTGCGAGTACGGAAAAACTTTCCGAACGGAGTACCGAAAAATGGTAGAATCAGGGTCAGTACCGGAAAATGATACATTGCGGGGCGATCATCGGGAAAAGTTACAATCCGTGCGAGTACGGAAAAACTTTCCGAACGAGTACCGAAAAAGGGTACAATTAGGGTCAGTACCGAAAAATTATACAATCCGGGCGAGCACCGGGAAAAGGTGGAATCCCTGCGAATACCGAAAAACTGTTCGAACGAGTACCGAAAAAGGGTAGAATAAGTGACAGTACCGGAAAATGATACAATCCGGGCGAGCATCGGGAAAAGTTACAATCCGTGCGAGTACGAAAAAACTTTCCGAACGAGTACCGAAAAAAGGGTAGAATCAGGGTTAGTACCGGAAAATGATACAATCCGGGCGAGCATCGGGAAAAGTTACAATCCGTGCGAGTACGGAAAAACTTTCCGAACGAGTATCGAAAAAGGGTAGAATCAGTGTCAGTACCGGGAAAATGATACAATCCGGGCGGAGTACCGGGAAAAGGTGGAATCCGGGCCAGTACGGAAAAACTTTCCGAACGAAGTACCGAAAAAGGATAGAATCAGGGTCAGTACCGGAAAATGATACAATCCCGGCGAGCATCGGGAAAAGTTACAATCCGTGCGAGTACGGAAAAACTTTCCGAACGAGTACCGAAAAAGGGTAGAATCAGGGTCAGTACCGGAAAAATGATACAATCCGGTGGCGAGCATCGGGAAAAGTTACAATCCGTGCGAGTACGGAAAAACTTTCCGAACGAGTACCGAAAAAGTGTAGAATCAGGGTCAGTACCGGAAAATGATACAATCCGGTGCGAGCATCGGGAAAAGTTACAATCCGTGCGAGTACGAAAAAACTTTCCCACACGAGAGTACCGAAAAAGGGTAGAATCAGGGTCAGTACCGGAAAATGATACAATCCGGGCGAGCATCGGGAAAAGTTACAATCCGTGCGAGTACGGAAAAACTTTCCGAACGAGTACCGAAAAAGGGTAGAATCAGGGTCAGTACCGGAAAATGATACAATCCGGGCGAGCATCGGGAAAAGTTACAATCCGTGCGAGTACGGGAAAACTTTCGAACGAGTACCGAAAAAGGGTAGAATCATGGTCAGTACCGGAAAATGATGCAATCCGGGCGAGTACCGGGAAAAGGTGGAATCCCCTGCGAATACCGAAAAAACTGTCCGAACGAGTACCGAAAAAGGGTAGAATAAGTGTCGAGTACCGGAAAATGATACAATCCGGGGCGAGCATCGGGAAAAGTTACAATCCGTGCGAGTACGGAAAAACTTTCCGAACGAGTACCGAAAATGGGTAGAATCAGGGTCAGTACCGGAAAATGATACATTGCGGGCGATCATCGGGAAAAGTTACAATCCGTGCGAGTACGGAAAAACTTTCCGAACGAGTACCGAAAAAGGGTACAATTAGGGTCAGTACCAGAAAATTATACAATCCGGGGCGAGCACCGGGGAAAAGGTGGAATCCCTGCGAATACCGAAAAACTGTTTCGAAACGAGTACCGAAAAAGGGGTAGAATAAGTGACAGTACCGGAAAATGATACAATCCGGGCGAGCATCGGGAAAAGTTACAATCCGTGCGAGTACGAAAAAAACTTTCCGAACGAGTACCGAAAAAGGGTAGAATCAGGGTTAGTACCGGAAAATGATACAATCCGGGCGAGCATCGGGAAAAGTTACAATCGTGCGAGTACGGAAAAACTTTCCGAACGAGTATCGAAAAAGGGTAGAATCAGTGTCAGTACCGGAAAATGATACAATCCGGGGCGAGTACCGGGGAAAAGGTGGGAATCCGGGCCAGTACGGAAAAACTTTCCGAACGAGTACCGAAAAAGGATAGAATCAGGGTCAGTACCGGAAAATGATACAATCCCGGCGAGCATCGGGAAAAGTTACAATCCGTGCGAGTACGGAAAAACTTTCCGAACGAGTACCGAAAAAGGGTAGAATCAGGGTCAGTACCGGAAAATGATACAATCCGGGGCGGAGCATCGGGAAAAGTTACAATCCGTGCGAGTACGGAAAAACTTTCCGAACGAGTACCGAAAAAGTGTAGAATCAGGGTCAGTACCGGAAAATGATACAATCCGGGCGAGCATCGGGAAAAGTTACCAATCCGTGCGGAGTACGGAAAAACTTTCCGAACGAGTACCGAAAAAGGGTAGAATCAGGGTCAGTACCGGAAAATGATGCAATCCGGGGCGAGAGTACCGGGAAAAGGTGGAATCCCTGCGAATACCGAAAAACTGTTCGAACGAGTACCGAAAAAGGGTAGAATAAGTGACAGTACCGGAAAATGATACAATCCGGGGCGAGCATCGGGAAAAGTTACAATCCGTGCGAGTACGGAAAAACTTTCCGAACGAGTACCGAAAAAGGGTAGAATCAGGGTCAGTACCGGAAAATGATACAATCCGGGCGAGCATCGGGAAAAGATAGAATCCGTGCGAGTACGGAAAAACTTTCCGAACGGAGTACCGAAAAAGGGTAGAATCAGGTTCAGTACCGGAAAATGATACAATCCGGGGCGAGCATCGGGAAAAGTTACAATCCGTGCGAGTACGGAAAAACTTTCCGAACGGAGTACCGAAAAATGGTACAATTAGGGTCAGTACCAGAAAATTATACAATCCGGGCGAGTACCGGAAAAGGTGGAATCCCTGCGAATACCGAAAAACTGTCCGAACGAGTACCGAAAAAGGGTAGAATCAGTGTCAGTACCGGAAAATGATACAATCCGGGCGAGCATCGGGAAAAGTTACAATCCGTGCGAGTACGGAAAAAACTTTCCGAACGAGTACCGAAAAAGGGTAGAATCAGGGTCAGTACCGGAAAATGATACAATCCGGGCGAGCATCGGAAAAGTTACAATCCGTGCGAGTACGGAAAAACTTTCCGAACGAGTACCGAAAAAGGGTAGAATCAGGGTCAGTACCGGAAAATGATACAATCCGGGGCGAGCATCGGGAAAAGTTACAATCCGTGCGAGCACGGAAAAAACTTTCCGAACGAGTACCGAAAAAAGGGTAGAATCAGGGTCAGTACCGGAAAATGATGCAATCCGGGGCGAGTACCGGGAAAAGGTGGAATCCCTGCGAATACCGAAAAACTGTCCGAACGAGTACCGAAAAAAGGGTAGAATAAGTGTCGAGTACCGGAAAATGATACAATCCGGGCGAGCATCGGGAAAAGTTACAATCCGTGCGAGTACGGAAAAAACTTTCCGAACGAGTACCGAAAAATGGTAGAATCAGGGTCAGTACCGGAAAAATGATACATTCCGGGGCGAGCATCGGGAAAAGTTACAATCCGTGCGAGTACGGAAAAACTTTCCGAACGAGTACCGAAAAAAGGGTACAATTAGGGGTCAGTACCAGAAAATTATACAATCCGGGCGAGCACCGGGAAAAGGTGGAATCCCTGCGAATACCGAAAAAACTGTTCGAACGAGTACCGAAAAAGGGTAGAATAAGTGACAGTACCGGAAAATGATACAATCCGGGCGAGCATCGGGGAAAAGTTACAATCCGTGCGAGTACGAAAAAACTTTCCGAACGAGTACCGAAAAAGGGTAGAATCAGGGTTAGTACCGGAAAATGATACAATCCGGGCGAGCATCGGGAAAAGTTACAATCCGTGCGAGTACGGAAAAACTTTCCGAACGAGTATCGAAAAAGGGTAGAATCAGTGTCAGTACCGGAAAATGATACAATCCGGGCGAGTACCGGGAAAAGGTGGAATCCGGGCCAGTACGGAAAAACTTTCCGAACGAGTACCGAAAAAGGATAGAATCAGGGTCAGTACCGGAAAATGATACAATCCCGGCGAGCATCGGGAAAAGTTACAATCCGTGCGAGTACGGAAAAACTTTCCGAACGAGTACCGAAAAAGGGTAGAATCAGGGTCAGTACCGGAAAATGATACAATCCGGGCGAGCATCGGGAAAAGTTACAATCCGTGCGAGTACGGAAAAACTTTCCGAACGAGTACCGAAAAAGTGTAGAATCAGGGTCAGTACCGGAAAATGATACAATCCGGGCGAGCATCGGGAAAAGTTACAATCCGTGCGAGTACGGAAAAACTTTCCGAACGAGTACCGAAAAAGGGTAGAATCAGGGTCAGTACCGGAAAATGATGCAATCCGGGCGAGTACCGGGAAAAGGTGGAATCCCTGCGAATACCGAAAAACTGTTCGAACGAGTACCGAAAAAGGGTAGAATAAGTGACAGTACCGGAAAATGATACAATCCGGGCGAGCATCGGGAAAAGTTACAATCCGTGCGAGTACGGAAAAACTTTCCGAACGAGTACCGAAAAAGGGTAGAATCAGGGTCAGTACCGGAAAATGATACAATCCGGGGCGAGCATCGGGAAAAGATAGAATCCGTGCGAGTACGGAAAAACTTTCCGAACGAGTACCGAAAAAGGGTAGAATCAGGTTCAGTACCGGAAAATGATACAATCCGGGCGAGCATCGGGAAAAGTTACAATCCGTGCGAGTACGGAAAAACTTTCCGAACGAGTACCGAAAAATGGTACAATTAGGGTCAGTACCAGAAAATTATACAATCCGGGCGAGTACCGGGAAAAGGTGGAATCCCTGCGAATACCGAAAAACTGTCCGAACGAGTACCGAAAAAGGGTAGAATCAGTGTCAGTACCGGAAAATGATACAATCCGGGCGAGCATCGGGAAAAGTTACAATCCGTGCGAGTACGGAAAAACTTTCCGAACGAGTACCGAAAAAGGGTAGAATCAGGGTCAGTACCGGAAAATGATACAATCCGGGCGAGCATCGGGAAAAGTTACAATCCGTGCGAGTACGGAAAAACTTTCCGAACGAGTACCGAAAAAGGGTAGAATCAGGGTCAGTACCGGAAAATGATACAATCCGGGCGAGCATCGGGAAAAGTTACAATCCGTGCGAGCACGGAAAAACTTTCCGAACGAGTACCGAAAAAGGGTAGAATCAGGGTCAGTACCGGAAAATGATGCAATCCGGGCGAGTACCGGGAAAAGGTGGAATCCCTGCGAATACCGAAAAACTGTCCGAACGAGTACCGAAAAAGGGTAGAATAAGTGTCAGTACCGGAAAATGATACAATCCGGGCGAGCATCGGGAAAAGTTACAATCCGTGCGAGTACGGAAAAACTTTCCGAACGAGTACCGAAAAATGGTAGAATCAGGGTCAGTACCGGAAAATGATACATTCCGGGGCGAGCATCGGGAAAAGTTACAATCCGTGCGAGTACGGAAAAACTTTCCGAACGAGTACCGAAAAAGGGTACAATTAGGGTCAGTACCAGAAAATTATACAATCCGGGCGAGCACCGGGAAAAGGTGGAATCCCTGCGAATACCGAAAAACTGTTCGAACGAGTACCGAAAAAGGGTAGAATAAGTGACAGTACCGGAAAATGATACAATCCGGGCGAGCATCGGGAAAAGTTACAATCCGTGCGAGTACGCAAAAACTTTCCGAACGAGTACCGAAAAAGGGTAGAATCAGGGTCAGTACCGGAAAATGATACAATCCGGGCGAGCATCGGGAAAAGTTACAATCCGTGCGAGTACGAAAAAACTTTCCGAACGAGTACCGAAAAAGGGTAGAATCAGGGTCAGTACCGGAAAATGATGCAATCCGGGCGAGTACCGGGAAAAGGTGGAATCCCTGCGAATACCGAAAAACTGTCCGAACGAGTACCGAAAAAGGGTAGAATAAGTGTCAGTACCGGAAAATGATACAATCCGGGCGAGCATCGGGAAAAGTTACAATCCGTGCGAGCACGGAAAAACTTTCCGAACGAGTACCGAAAAATGGTAGAATCAGGGTCAGTACCGGAAAATGATACATTCCGGGCGAGCATCGGGAAAAGTTACAATCCGTGCGAGTACGGAAAAACTTTCCGAACGAGTACCGAAAAAGGGTACAATTAGGGTCAGTACCAGAAAATTATACAATCCGGGCGAGCACCGGGAAAAGGTGGAATCCCTGCGAATACAGAAAAACTGTTCGAACGAGTACCGAAAAAGGGTAGAATAAGTGACAGTACCGGAAAATGATACAATCCGGGCGAGCATCGGGAAAAGTTACAATCCGTGCGAGTACGGAAAAACTTTCCGAACGAGTACCGAAAAAGGGTAGAATCAGGGTCAGTACCGGAAAATGATACAATCCGGGCGAGCATCGGGAAAAGTTACAATCCGTGCGAGTACGAAAAAACTTTCCGAACGAGTACCGAAAAAGGGTAGAATCAGGGTCAGTACCGGAAAATGATACAATCCGGGCGAGTACGGGGAAAAGGTGGAATCCCTGCGAATACCGAAAAACTGTTCGAACGAGTACCGAAAAAGGGTAGAATCAGTGTCAGTACCGGAAAATGATACAATCCGGGCGAGCATCGGGAAAAGTTACAATCCGTGCGAGTACGGAAAAACTTTCCGAACGAGTACCGAAAAAGGGTAGAATCAGGGTCAGTACCGGAAAATGATACAATCCGGGCGAGCATCGGGAAAAGTTACAATCCGTGCGAGTACGGAAAAACTTTCCGAACGAGTACCGAAAAAGGGTAGAATCAGGGTCAGTACCGGAAAATGATACAATCCGGGCGAGCATCGGGAAAAGTTACAATCCGTGCGAGTACGGAAAAACTTTCCGAACGAGTACCGAAAAAGGGTAGAATCAGGGTCAGTACCGGAAAATGATGCAATCCGGGCGAGTACCGGGAAAAGGTGGAATCCCTGCGAATACCCAAAAACTGTCCGAACGAATACCGAAAAAGGGTAGAATAAGTGTCAGTACCGGAAAATGATACAATCCGGGCGAGCACCGGGAAAAGTTACAATCCGTGCGAGTACGGAAAAACTTTCCGAACGAGTACCGAAAAAGGGTAGAATCAGGGTCAGTACCGGAAAATGATACAATCCGGGCGAGCATCGGGAAAAGATAGAATCCGTGCGAGTACGGAAAAACTTTCCGAACGAGTACCGAAAAAGGGTAGAATCAGGGTCAGTACCGGAAAATGATACAATCCGGGGCGAGCATCGGGAAAAGTTACAATCCGTGCGAGTACGGAAAAACTTTCCGAACGAGTACCGAAAAATGGTACAATTAGGGTCAGTACCAGAAAATTATACAATCCGGGCGAGTACCGGGAAAAGGTGGAATCCCTGCGAATACCGAAAAACTGTCCGAACGAGTACCGAAAAAGGGTAGAATAAGTGTCAGTACCGGAAAATGATACAATCCGGGCGAGCATCGGGAAAATTAACAATCCGTGCGAGTACGGAAAAACTTTCCGAACGAGTACCGAAAAATGGTAGAATCAGGGTCAGTACCGGAAAATGATACATTCCGGGCGATCATCGGGAAAAGTTACAATCCGTGCGAGTACGGAAAAACTTTCCGAACGAGTACCGAAAAAGGGTACAATTAGGGTCAGTACCAGAAAATTATACAATCCGGGCGAGCACCGGGAAAAGGTGGAATCCCTGCGAATACCGAAAAACTGTTCGAACGAGTACCGAAAAAGGGTAGAATAAGTGACAGTACCGGAAAATGATACAATCCGGGCGAGCATCGGGAAAAGTTACAATCCGTGCGAGTACGGAAAAACTTTCCGAACGAGTACCGAAAAATGGTAGAATCAGGGTCAGTACCGGAAAATGATGCAATCCGGGCGAGTACCGGGAAAAGGTGGAATCCCTGCGAATACCCAAAAACTGTCCGAACGAGTACCGAAAAAGGGTAGAATAAGTGTCAGTACCGGAAAATGATACAATCCGGGCGAGCATCGGGAAAAGTTACAATCCGTGCGAGTACGGAAAAACTTTCCGAACGAGTACCGAAAAAGGGTAGAATCAGGGTCAGTACCGGAAAATGATACAATCCGGGCGAGCATCGGGAAAAGATAGAATCCGTGCGAGTACGGAAAAACTTTCCGAACGAGTACCGAAAAAGGGTAGAATCAGGGTCAGTACCGGAAAATGATACAATCCGGGCGAGCATCGGGAAAAGTTACAATCCGTGCGAGTACGGAAAAACTTTCCGAACGAGTACCGAAAAATGGTACAATTAGGGTCAGTACCAGAAAATTATACAATCCGGGCGAGTACCGGGAAAAGGTGGAATCCCTGCGAATACCGAAAAACTGTCCGAACGAGTACCGAAAAAGGGTAGAATCAGTGTCAGTACCGGAAAATGATACAATCCGGGCGAGCATCGGGAAAAGTTACAATCCGTGCGAGTACGGAAAAACTTTCCGAACGAGTACCGAAAAAGGGTACAATTAGGGTCAGTACCAGAAAATTATACAATCCGGGCGAGCACCGGGAAAAGGTGGAATCCCTGCGAATACCGAAAAACTGTTCGAACGAGTACCGAAAAAGGGTAGAATAAGTGACAGTACCGGAAAATGATACAATCCGGGCGAGCATCGGGAAAAGTTACAATCCGTGCGAGTACGAAAAAACTTTCCGAACGAGTACCGAAAAAGGGTAGAATCAGGGTCAGTACCGGAAAATGATACAATCCGGGCGAGCATCGGGAAAAGTTACAATCCGTGCGAGTACGGAAAAACTTTCCGAACGAGTATCGAAAAAGGGTAGAATCAGTGTCAGTACCGGAAAATGATACAATCCGGGCAAGTACCGGGAAAAGGTGGAATCCGGGCCAGTACGGAAAAACTTTCCGAACGAGTACCGAAAAAGGATAGAATCAGGGTCAGTACCGGAAAATGATACAATCCCGGCGAGCATCGGGAAAAGTTACAATCCGTGCGAGTACGGAAAAACTTTCCGAACGAGTACCGAAAAAGGGTAGAATCAGGGTCAGTACCGGAAAATGATACAATCCGGGCGAGCATCGGGAAAAGTTACAATCCGTGCGAGTACGGAAAAACTTTCCGAACGAGTACCGAAAAAGGGTAGAATCAGGGTCAGTACCGGAAAATGATACAATCCGGGCGAGCATCGGGAAAAGTTACAATCCGTGCGAGTACGGAAAAACTTTCCGAACGAGTACCGAAAAAGGGTAGAATCAGGGTCAGTACCGGAAAATGATGCAATCCGGGCGAGTACCGGGAAAAGGTGGAATCCCTGCGAATACCGAAAAACTGTTCGAACGAGTACCGAAAAAGGGTAGAATAAGTGACAGTACCGGAAAATGATACAATCCGGGCGAGCATCGGGAAAAGTTACAATCCGTGCGAGTACGGAAAAACTTTCCGAACGAGTACCGAAAAAGGGTAGAATCAGGGTCAGTACCGGAAAATGATACAATCCGGGCGAGCATCGGGAAAAGATAGAATCCGTGCGAGTACGGAAAAACTTTCCGAACGAGTACCGAAAAAGGGTAGAATCAGGGTCAGTACCGGAAAATGATACAATCCGGGCGAGCATCGGGAAAAGTTACAATCCGTGCGAGTACGGAAAAACTTTCCGAACGAGTACCGAAAAATGGTACAATTAGGGTCAGTACCAGAAAATTATACAATCCGGGCGAGTACCGGGAAAAGGTGGAATCCCTGCGAATACCGAAAAACTGTCCGAACGAGTACCGAAAAAGGGTAGAATCAGTGTCAGTACCGGAAAATGATACAATCCGGGCGAGCATCGGGAAAAGTTACAATCCGTGCGAGTACGGAAAAACTTTCCGAACGAGTACCGAAAAAGGGTAGAATCAGGGTCAGTACCGGAAAATGATACAATCCGGGCGAGCATCGGGAAAAGTTACAATCCGTGCGAGTACGGAAAAACTTTCCGAACGAGTACCGAAAAAGGATAGAATCAGGGTCAGTACCGGAAAATGATACAATCCGGGCGAGCATCGGGAAAAGTTACAATCCGTGCGAGTACGGAAAAACTTTCCGAACGAGTACCGAAAAAGGGTAGAATCAGGGTCAGTACCGGAAAATGATACAATCCGGGCGAGCATCGGGAAAAGTTACAATCCGTGCGAGTACGGAAAAACTTTCCGAACGAGTACCGAAAAAGGGTAGAATCAGGGTCAGTACCGGAAAATGATGCAATCCGGGCGAGTACCGGGAAAAGGTGGAATCCCTGCGAATACCCAAAAGCTGTCCGAACGAGTACCGAAAAAGGGTAGAATAAGTGTCAGTACCGGAAAATGATACAATCCGGGCGAGCATCGGGAAAAGTTACAATCCGTGCGAGTACGGAAAAACTTTCCGAACGAGTACCGAAAAATGGTAGAATCAGGGTCAGTACCGGAAAATGATACATTCCGGGCGAGCATCGGGAAAAGTTACAATCCGTGCGAGTACGGAAAAACTTTCCGAACGAGTACCGAAAAAGGGTACAATTAGGGTCAGTACCAGAAAATTATACAATCCGGGCGAGCACCGGGAAAAGGTGGAATCCCTGCGAATACCGAAAAACTGTTCGAACGAGTACCGAAAAAGGGTAGAATAAGTGACAGTACCGGAAAATGATACAATCCGGGCGAGCATCGGGAAAAGTTACAATCCGTGCGAGTACGGAAAAACTTTCCGAACGAGTACCGAAAAAGGGTAGAATCAGGGTCAGTACCGGAAAATGATACAATCCGGGCGAGCATCGGGAAAAGTTACAATCCGTGCGAGTACGGAAAAACTTTCCGAACGAGTACCGAAAAAGGGTAGAATCAGGGTCAGTACCGGAAAATGATACAATCCGGGCGAGCATCGGGAAAAGTTACAATCCGTGCGAGTACGGAAAAACTTTCCGAACGAGTACCGAAAAAGGGTAGAATCAGGGTCAGTACCGGAAAATGATGCAATCCGGGCGAGTACCGGGAAAAGGTGGAATCCCTGCGAATACCCAAAAACTGTCCGAACGAGTACCGAAAAAGGGTAGAATAAGTGTCAGTACCGGAAAATGATACAATCCGGGCGAGCATCGGGAAAAGTTACAATCCGTGCGAGTACGGAAAAACTTTCCGAACGAGTACCGAAAAATGGTAGAATCAGGGTCAGTACCGGAAAATGATACATTCCGGGCGAGCATCGGGAAAAGTTACAATCCGTGCGAGTACGGAAAAACTTTCCGAACGAGTACCGAAAAAGGGTACAATTAGGGTCAGTACCAGAAAATTATACAATCCGGGCGAGCACCGGGAAAAGGTGGAATCCCTGCGAATACCGAAAAACTGTTCGAACGAGTACCGAAAAAGGGTAGAATAAGTGACAGTACCGGAAAATGATACAATCCGGGCGAGCATCGGGAAAAGTTACAATCCGTGCGAGTACGGAAAAACTTTCCGAACGAGTACCGAAAAAGGGTAGAATCAGGGTCAGTACCGGAAAATGATACAATCCGGGCGAGCATCGGGAAAAGATAGAATCCGTGCGAGTACGGAAAAACTTTCCGAACGAGTACCGAAAAAGGGTAGAATCAGGGTCAGTACCGGAAAATGATACAATCCGGGCGAGCATCGGGAAAAGTTACAATCCGTGCGAGTACGGAAAAACTTTCCGAACGAGTACCGAAAAATGGTACAATTAGGGTCAGTACCAGAAAATTATACAATCCGGGCGAGTACCGGGAAAAGGTGGAATCCCTGCGAATACCGAAAAACTGTCCGAACGAGTACCGAAAAAGGGTAGAATCAGTGTCAGTACCGGAAAATCATACAATCCGGGCGAGCATCGGGAAAAGTTACAATCCGTGCGAGTACGGAAAAACTTTCCGAACGAGTACCGAAAAAGGGTAGAATCAGGGTCAGTACCGGAAAATGATACAATCCGGGCGAGCATCGGGAAAAGTTACAATCCGTGCGAGTACGGAAAAACTTTCCGAACGAGTACCGAAAAAGGGTAGAATCAGGGTCAGTACCGGAAAATGATGCAATCCGGGCGAGTACCGGGAAAAGGTGGAATCCCTGCGAATACCCAAAAACTGTCCGAACGAGTACCGAAAAAGGGTAGAATAAGTGTCAGTACCGGAAAATGATACAATCCGGGCGAGCATCGGGAAAAGTTACAATCCGTGCGAGTACGGAAAAACTTTCCGAACGAGTACCGAAAAATGGTAGAATCAGGGTCAGTACCGGAAAATGATACATTCCGGGCGAGCATCGGGAAAAGTTACAATCCGTGCGAGTACGGAAAAACTTTCCGAACGAGTACCGAAAAAGGGTAGAATCAGGGTCAGTACCGGAAAATGATACAATCCGGGCGAGCATCGGGAAAAGTTACAATCCGTGCGAGTACGGAAAAACTTTCCGAACGAGTACCGAAAAAGGGTAGAATCAGGGTCAGTACCGGAAAATGATACAATCCGGGCGAGTACGGGGAAAAGGTGGAATCCCTGCGAATACCGAAAAACTGTTCGAACGAGTACCGAAAAAGGGTAGAATCAGTGTCAGTACCGGAAAATGATACAATCCGGGCGAGCATCGGGAAAAGTTACAATCCGTGCGAGTACGGAAAAACTTTCCGAACGAGTACCGAAAAAGGGTAGAATCAGGGTCAGTACCGGAAAATGATACAATCCGGGCGAGCATCGGGAAAAGTTACAATCCGTGCGAGTACGGAAAAACTTTCCGAACGAGTACCGAAAAAGGGTAGAATCAGGGTCAGTACCGGAAAATGATACAATCCGGGCGAGCATCGGGAAAAGTTACAATCCGTGCGAGTACGGAAAAACTTTCCGAACGAGTACCGAAAAAGGGTAGAATCAGGGTCAGTACCGGAAAATGATACAATCCGGGCGAGCATCGGGAAAAGATAGAATCCGTGCGAGTACGGAAAAACTTTCCGAACGAGTACCGAAAAAGGGTAGAATCAGGGTCAGTACCGGAAAATGATACAATCCGGGCGAGCATCGGGAAAAGTTACAATCCGTGCGAGTACGGAAAAACTTTCCGAACGAGTACCGAAAAATGGTACAATTAGGGTCAGTACCAGAAAATTATACAATCCGGGCGAGTACCGGGAAAAGGTGGAATCCCTGCGAATACCGAAAAACTGTCCGAACGAGTACCGAAAAAGGGTAGAATCAGTGTCAGTACCGGAAAATGATACAATCCGGGCGAGCATCGGGAAAAGTTACAATCCGTGCGAGTACGGAAAAACTTTCCGAACGAGTACCGAAAAATGGTAGAATCAGGGTCAGTACCGGAAAATGATACAATCCGGGCGAGCATCGGGAAAAGTTACAATCCGTGCGAGTACGGAAAAACTTTCCGAACGAGTACCGAAAAAGGGTACAATTAGGGTCAGTACCAGAAAATTATACAATCCGGGCGAGCACCGGGAAAAGGTGGAATCCCTGCGAATACCGAAAAACTGTTCGAACGAGTACCGAAAAAGGGTAGAATAAGTGACAGTACCGGAAAATGATACAATCCGGGCGAGCATCGGGAAAAGTTACAATCCGTGCGAGTACGGAAAAACTTTCCGAACGAGTACCGAAAAAGGGTAGAATCAGGGTCAGTACCGGAAAATGATGCAATCCGGGCGAGTACCGGGAAAAGGTGGAATCCCTGCGAATACCGAAAAACTGTCCGAACGAGTACCGAAAAAGGGTAGAATAAGTGTCAGTACCGGAAAATGATACAATCCGGGCGAGCATCGGGAAAAGTTACAATCCGTGCGAGTACGGAAAAACTTTCCGAACGAGTACCGAAAAATGGTAGAATCAGGGTCAGTACCGGAAAATGATACATTCCGGGCGAGCATCGGGAAAAGTTACAATCCGTGCGAGTACGGAAAAACTTTCCGAACGAGTACCGAAAAAGGGTACAATTAGGGTCAGTACCAGAAAATTATACAATCCGGGCGAGCACCGGGAAAAGGTGGAATCCCTACGAATACCGAAAAACTGTTCGAACGAGTACCGAAAAAGGGTAGAATAAGTGACAGTACCGGAAAATCATACAATCCGGGCGAGCATCGGGAAAAGTTACAATCCGTGCGAGTACGGAAAAACTTTCCGAACGAGTACCGAAAAAGGGTAGAATCAGGGTCAGTACCGGAAAATGATACAATCGGGGCGAGCATCGGGAAAAGATAGAATCCGTGCGAGTACGGAAAAACTTTCCGAACGAGTACCGAAAAAGGGTAGAATCAGGGTCAGTACCGGAAAATGATACAATCCGGGCGAGCATCGGGAAAAGTTACAATCCGTGCGAGTACGAAAAAACTTTCCGAACGAGTACCGAAAAATGGTAGAATCAGGGTCAGTACCGGAAAATGATACAATCCGGGCGAGCATCGGGAAAAGTTACATTCCGTGCGAGTACGAATAAACTTTCCGAACGAGTACCGAAAAAGGGTCGAATTAGGGTCAGTACCGGAAAATGATACAATCTGGGCGAGTACCGGGAAAAGGTGGAATCCCTGCGAATACCGAAAAACTGTCCGAACGAGTACCGAAAAAGGGTAGAATCAGTGTCAGTACCGGAAAATGATACAATCCGGGCGAGCATCGGGAAAAGTTACAATCCGTGCGAGTACGGAAAAACTTTCCGAACGAGTACCGAAAAATGGTAGAATCAGGGTCAGTACCGGAAAATGATACAATCCGGGCGAGCATCGGGAAAAGTTACAATCCGTGCGAGTACGGAAAAACTTTCCGAACGAGTACCGAAAAAGGGTACAATTAGGGTCAGTACCAGAAAATTATACAATCCGGGCGAGCACCGGGAAAAGGTGGAATCCCTGCGAATACCGAAAAACTGTTCGAACGAGTACCGAAAAAGGGTAGAATAAGTGACAGTACCGGAAAATGATACAATCCGGGCGAGCATCGGGAAAAGTTACAA
Source organism: Vitis cinerea var. helleri x Vitis rupestris (assembly GCA_945999865.1). Taxonomy (NCBI): domain Eukaryota; kingdom Viridiplantae; phylum Streptophyta; class Magnoliopsida; order Vitales; family Vitaceae; genus Vitis; species Vitis cinerea var. helleri x Vitis rupestris. The sequence goes on along the minus strand of CAMFYI010000286.1, from coordinate 72,897 downwards.
TCCGTGCGAGTACGGAAAAACTTTCCGAACGAGTACCGAAAAAGGGTAGAATCAGGGTCAGTACCGGAAAATGATGCAATCCGGGCGAGTACCGGGAAAAGGTGGAATCCCTGCGAATACCGAAAAACTGTCCGAACGAGTACCGAAAAAGGGTAGAATAAGTGTCAGTACCGGAAAATGATACAATCCGGGCGAGCATCGGGAAAAGTTACAATCCGTGCGAGTACGGAAAAACTTTCCGAACGAGTACCGAAAAATGGTAGAATCAGGGTCAGTACCGGAAAATGATACATTCCGGGCGAGCATCGGGAAAAGTTACAATCCGTGCGAGTACGGAAAAACTTTCCGAACGAGTACCGAAAAAGGGTACAATTAGGGTCAGTACCAGAAAATTATACAATCCGGGCGAGCACCGGGAAAAGGTGGAATCCCTACGAATACCGAAAAACTGTTCGAACGAGTACCGAAAAAGGGTAGAATAAGTGACAGTACCGGAAAATCATACAATCCGGGCGAGCATCGGGAAAAGTTACAATCCGTGCGAGTACGGAAAAACTTTCCGAACGAGTACCGAAAAAGGGTAGAATCAGGGTCAGTACCGGAAAATGATACAATCGGGGCGAGCATCGGGAAAAGATAGAATCCGTGCGAGTACGGAAAAACTTTCCGAACGAGTACCGAAAAAGGGTAGAATCAGGGTCAGTACCGGAAAATGATACAATCCGGGCGAGCATCGGGAAAAGTTACAATCCGTGCGAGTACGAAAAAACTTTCCGAACGAGTACCGAAAAATGGTAGAATCAGGGTCAGTACCGGAAAATGATACAATCCGGGCGAGCATCGGGAAAAGTTACATTCCGTGCGAGTACGAATAAACTTTCCGAACGAGTACCGAAAAAGGGTCGAATTAGGGTCAGTACCGGAAAATGATACAATCTGGGCGAGTACCGGGAAAAGGTGGAATCCCTGCGAATACCGAAAAACTGTCCGAACGAGTACCGAAAAAGGGTAGAATCAGTGTCAGTACCGGAAAATGATACAATCCGGGCGAGCATCGGGAAAAGTTACAATCCGTGCGAGTACGGAAAAACTTTCCGAACGAGTACCGAAAAAGGTAAAATCAGGGTCAGTACCGGAAAATGATACAATCCGGGCGAGCATCGGGAAAAGTTACAATCCGTGCGAGTACGGAAAAACTTTCCGAACGAGTACCGAAAAAGGGTAGAATCAGGGTCAGTACCGGAAAATGATACAATCCGGGCGAGCATCGGGAAAAGTTACAATCCGTGCGAGTACGGAAAAACTTTCCGAACGAGTACCGAAAAATGGTACAATTAGGGTCAGTACCAGAAAATTATACAATCCGGGCGAGTACCGGGAAAAGGTGGAATCCCTGCGAATACCGAAAAACTGTCCGAACGAGTACCGAAAAAGGGTAGAATCAGTGTCAGTACCGGAAAATGATACAATCCGGGCGAGCATCGGGAAAAGTTACAATCCGTGCGAGTACGGAAAAACTTTCCGAACGAGTACCGAAAAAGGGTAGAATCAGGGTCAGTACCGGAAAATGATGCAATCCGGGCGAGTACCGGGAAAAGGTGGAATCCCTGCGAATACCGAAAAACTGTCCGAACGAGTACCGAAAAAGGGTAGAATAAGTGTCAGTACCGGAAAATGATACAATCCGGGCGAGCATCGGGAAAAGTTACAATCCGTGCGAGTACGGAAAAACTTTCCGAACGAGTACCGAAAAAGGGTAGAATCAGGGTCAGTACCGGAAAATGATACAATCTGGGCGAGCATCGGGAAAAGATAGAATCCGTGCGAGTACGGAAAAACTTTCCGAACGAGTACCGAAAAAGGGTAGAATCAGGGTCAGTACCGGAAAATGATACAATCCGGGCGAGCATCGGGAAAAGTTACAATCCGTGCGAGTACGGAAAAACTTTCCGAACGACTACCGAAAAAGGGTAGAATCAGGGTCAGTACCGGAAAATGATGCAATCCGGGCGAGTACCGGGAAAAGGTGGAATCCCTGCGAATACCGAAAAACTGTCCGAACGAGTACCGAAAAAGGGTAGAATAAGTGTTAGTACCGGAAAATGATACAATCCGGGCGAGCATCGGGAAAAGTTACAATCCGTGCGAGTACGGAAAAACTTTCCGAACGAGTACCGAAAAATGGTAGAATCAGGGTCAGTACCGGAAAATGATACATTCCGGGCGAGCATCGGGAAAAGTTACAATCCGTGCGAGTACGGAAAAACTTTCCGAACGAGTACCGAAAAAGGGTACAATTAGGGTCAGTACCAGAAAATTATACAATCCGGGCGAGCACCGGGAAAAGGTGGAATCCCTGCGAATACCGAAAAACTGTTCGAACGAGTACCGAAAAAGGGTAGAATAAGTGACAGTACCGGAAAATGATACAATCCGGGCGAGCATCGGGAAAAGTTACAATCCGTGCGAGTACGGAAAAACTTTCCGAACGAGTACCGAAAAAGGGTAGAATCAGGGTCAGTACCGGAAAATGATACAATCTGGGCGAGCATCGGGAAAAGATAGAATCCGTGCGAGTACGGAAAAACTTTCCGAACGAGTACCGAAAAAGGGTAGAATCAGGGTCAGTACCGGAAAATGATACAATCCGGGCGAGCATCGGGAAAAGTTACAATCCGTGCGAGTACGAAAAAACTTTCCGAACGAGTACCGAAAAATGGTAGAATCAGGGTCAGTACCGGAAAATGATACAATCCGGGCGAGCATCGGGAAAAGTTACATTCCGTGCGAGTACGAATAAACTTTCCGAACGAGTACCGAAAAAGGGTCGAATTAGGGTCAGTACCGGAAAATGATACAATCTGGGCGAGTACCGGGAAAAGGTGGAATCCCTGCGAATACCGAAAAACTGTCCGAACGAGTACCGAAAAAGGGTAGAATCAGTGTCAGTATCGGAAAATGATACAATCCGGGCGAGCATCGGGAAAAGTTACAATCCGTGTGAGTACGGAAAAACTTTCCGAACGAGTACCGAAAAAGGGTAGAATCAGGGTCAGTACCGGAAAATGATACAATCCGGGCGAGCATCGGGAAAAGTTACAATCCGTGCGAGTACGGAAAAACTTTCCGAACGAGTACCGAAAAAGGGTAGAATCAGGGTCAGTACCGGAAAATGATACAATCCGGGCGAGCATCGGGAAAAGTTACAATCCGTGCGAGTACGGAAAAACTTTCCGAACGAATACCGAAAAAGGGTAGAATCAGGGTCAGTACCGGAAAATGATGCAATCCGGGCGAGTACCGGGAAAAGGTGGAATCCCTGCGAATACCGAAAAACTGTCCGAACGAGTACCGAAAAAGGGTAGAATAAGTGTTAGTACCGGAAAATGATACAATCCGGGCGAGCATCGGGAAAAGTTACAATCCGTGCGAGTACGGAAAAACTTTCCGAACGAGTACCGAAAAATGGTAGAATCAGGGTCAGTACCGGAAAATGATACATTCCGGGCGAGCATCGGGAAAAGTTACAATCCGTGCGAGTACGGAAAAACTTTCCGAACGAGTACCGAAAAAGGGTACAATTAGGGTCAGTACCAGAAAATTATACAATCCGGGCGAGCACCGGGAAAAGGTGGAATCCCTGCGAATACCGAAAAACTGTTCGAACGAGTACCGAAAAAGGGTAGAATAAGTGACAGTACCGGAAAATGATACAATCCGGGCGAGCATCGGGAAAAGTTACAATCCGTGCGAGTACGGAAAAACTTTCCGAACGAGTACCGAAAAAGGGTAGAATCAGGGTCAGTACCGGAAAATGATACAATCTGGGCGAGCATCGGGAAAAGATAGAATCCGTGCGAGTACGGAAAAACTTTCCGAACGAGTACCGAAAAAGGGTAGAATCAGGGTCAGTACCGGAAAATGATACAATCCGGGCGAGCATCGGGAAAAGTTACAATCCGTGCGAGTACGAAAAAACTTTCCGAACGAGTACCGAAAAATGGTAGAATCAGGGTCAGTACCGGAAAATGATACAATCCGGGCGAGCATCGGGAAAAGTTACATTCCGTGCGAGTACGAATAAACTTTCCGAACGAGTACCGAAAAAGGGTCGAATTAGGGTCAGTACCGGAAAATGATACAATCTGGGCGAGTACCGGGAAAAGGTGGAATCCCTGCGAATACCGAAAAACTGTCCGAACGAGTACCGAAAAAGGGTAGAATCAGTGTCAGTACCGGAAAATGATACAATCCGGGCGAGCATCGGGAAAAGTTACAATCCGTGCGAGTACGGAAAAACTTTCCGAACGAGTACCGAAAAAGGGTAGAATCAGGGTCAGTACCGGAAAATGATACAATCCGGGCGAGCATCGGGAAAAGTTACAATCCGTGCGAGTACGGAAAAACTTTCCGAACGAGTACCGAAAAATGGTAGAATCAGGGTCAGTACCGGAAAATGATACAATCCGGGCGAGCATCGGGAAAAGTTACAATCCGTGCGAGTACGGAAAAACTTTCCGAACGAGTACCGAAAAATGGTACAATTAGGGTCAGTACCAGAAAATTATACAATCCGGGCGAGTACCGGGAAAAGGTGGAATCCCTGCGAATACCGAAAAACTGTCCGAACGAGTACCGAAAAAGGGTAGAATCAGTGTCAGTACCGGAAAATGATACAATCCGGGCGAGCATCGGGAAAAGTTACAATCCGTGCGAGTACGGAAAAACTTTCCGAACGAGTACCGAAAAAGGGTACAATTAGGGTCAGTACCAGAAAATTATACAATCCGGGCGAGCACCGGGAAAAGGTGGAATCCCTGCGAATACCGAAAAACTGTTCGAACGAGTACCGAAAAAGGGTAGAATAAGTGACAGTACCGGAAAATGATACAATCCGGGCGAGCATCGGGAAAAGTTACAATCCGTGCGAGTACGGAAAAACTTTCCGAACGAGTACCGAAAAAGGGTAGAATCAGGGTCAGTACCGGAAAATGATACAATCTGGGCGAGCATCGGGAAAAGATAGAATCCGTGCGAGTACGGAAAAACTTTCCGAACGAGTACCGAAAAAGGGTAGAATCAGGGTCAGTACCGGAAAATGATACAATCCGGGCGAGCATCGGGAAAAGTTACAATCCGTGCGAGTACGAAAAAACTTTCCGAACGAGTACCGAAAAATGGTAGAATCAGGGTCAGTACCGGAAAATGATACAATCCGGGCGAGCATCGGGAAAAGTTACATTCCGTGCGAGTACGAATAAACTTTCCGAACGAGTACCGAAAAAGGGTCGAATTAGGGTCAGTACCGGAAAATGATACAATCTGGGCGAGTACCGGGAAAAGGTGGAATCCCTGCGAATACCGAAAAACTGTCCGAACGAGTACCGAAAAAGGGTAGAATCAGTGTCAGTACCGGAAAATGATACAATCCGGGCGAGCATCGGGAAAAGTTACAATCCGTGCGAGTACGGAAAAACTTTCCGAACGAGTACCGAAAAAGGGTAGAATCAGGGTCAGTACCGGAAAATGATACAATCCGGGCGAGCATCGGGAAAAGTTACAATCCGTGCGAGTACGGAAAAACTTTCCGAACGAGTACCGAAAAAGGGTAGAATCAGGGTCAGTACCGGAAAATGATACAATCTGGGCGAGCATCGGGAAAAGATAGAATCCGTGCGAGTACGGAAAAACTTTCCGAACGAGTACCGAAAAAGGGTAGAATCAGGGTCAGTACCGGAAAATGATACAATCCGGGCGAGCATCGGGAAAAGTTACAATCCGTGCGAGTACGAAAAAACTTTCCGAACGAGTACCGAAAAATGGTAGAATCAGGGTCAGTACCCGGAAAATGATACAATCCGGGCGAGCATCGGGAAAAGTTACAATCCGTGCGAGTACGAAAAAACTTTCCGAACGAGTACCGAAAAAGGGTAGAATCAGGGTCAGTACCGGAAAATGATACAATCCGGGCGAGTACGGGGAAAAGGTGGAATCCCTGCGAATACCGAAAAACTGTTCGAACGAGTACCGAAAAAGGGTAGAATCAGTGTCAGTACCGGAAAATGATACAATCCGGGCGAGCATCGGGAAAAGTTACAATCCGTGCGAGTACGGAAAAACTTTCCGAACGAGTATCGAAAAAGGGTAGAATCAGGGTCAGTACCGGAAAATGATACAATCCGGGCGAGCATCGGGAAAAGTTACAATCCGTGCGAGTACGGAAAAACTTTCCGAACGAGTACCGAAAAAGGGTAGAATCAGGGTCAGTACCGGAAAATGATACAATCCGGGCGAGTACCGGGAAAAGGTGGAATCCCTGCGAATACCGAAAAACTGTTCGAACGAGTACCGAAAAAGGGTAGAATCAGTGTCAGTACCGGAAAATGATACAATCCGGGCGAGCATCGGGAAAAGTTACAATCCGTGCGAGTACGGAAAAACTTTCCGAACGAGTACCGAAAAAGGGTAGAATCAGGGTCAGTACCGGAAAATGATACAATCCGGGCGAGCATCGGGAAAAGTTACAATCCGTGCGAGTACGGAAAAACTTTCCGAACGAGTATCGAAAAAGGGTAGAATCAGTGTCAGTACCGGAAAATGATACAATCCGGGCGAGTACCGGGAAAAGGTGGAATCCGGGCCAGTACGGAAAAACTTTCCGAACGAGTACCGAAAAAGGATAGAATCAGGGTCAGTACCGGAAAATGATACAATCTGGGCGAGTACCGGGAAAAGGTGGAATCCCTGCGAATACCGAAAAACTGTCCGAACGAGTACCGAAAAAGGGTAGAATCAGTGTCAGTACCGGAAAATGATACAATCCGGGCGAGCATCGGGAAAAGTTACAATCCGTGCGAGTACGGAAAAACTTTCCGAACGAGTACCGAAAAAGGGTAGAATCAGGGTCAGTACCGGAAAATGATACAATCCGGGCGAGCATCGGGAAAAGTTACAATCCGTGCGAGTACGGAAAAACTTTCCGAACGAGTACCGAAAAATGGTAGAATCAGGGTCAGTACCGGAAAATGATACAATCCGGGCGAGCATCGGGAAAAGTTACAATCCGTGCGAGTACGGAAAAACTTTCCGAACGAGTACCGAAAAATGGTACAATTAGGGTCAGTACCAGAAAATTATACAATCCGGGCGAGTACCGGGAAAAGGTGGAATCCCTGCGAATACCGAAAAACTGTCCGAACGAGTACCGAAAAAGGGTAGAATCAGTGTCAGTACCGGAAAATGATACAATCCGGGCGAGCATCGGGAAAAGTTACAATCCGTGCGAGTACGGAAAAACTTTCCGAACGAGTACCGAAAAAGGGTAGAATCAGGGTCAGTACCGGAAAATGATGCAATCCGGGCGAGTACCGGGAAAAGGTGGAATCCCTGCGAATACCGAAAAACTGTCCGAACGAGTACCGAAAAAGCGTAGAATAAGTGTCAGTACCGGAAAATGATACAATCCGGGCGAGCATCGGGAAAAGTTACAATCCGTGCGAGTACGGAAAAACTTTCCGAACGAGTACCGAAAAAGGGTAGAATCAGGGTCAGTACCGGAAAATGATACAATCTGGGCGAGCATCGGGAAAAGATAGAATCCGTGCGAGTACGGAAAAACTTTCCGAACGAGTACCGAAAAAGGGTAGAATCAGGGTCAGTACCGGAAAATGATACAATCCGGGCGAGCATCGGGAAAAGTTACAATCCGTGCGAGTACGAAAAAACTTTCCGAACGAGTACCGAAAAATGGTAGAATCAGGGTCAGTACCGGAAAATGAGACAATCCGGGCGAGTACCGGGAAAAGGTGGAATCCCTGCGAATACCGAAAAACTGTCCGAACGAGTACCGAAAAAGGGTAGAATCAGTGTCAGTACCGGAAAATGATACAATCCGGGCGAGCATCGGGAAAAGTTACAATCCGTGCGAGTACGGAAAAACTTTCCGAACGAGTACCGAAAAAGGGTACAATTAGGGTCAGTACCAGAAAATTATACAATCCGGGCGAGCACCGGGAAAAGGTGGAATCCCTGCGAATACCGAAAAACTGTTCGAACGAGTACCGAAAAAGGGTAGAATAAGTGACAGTACCGGAAAATGATACAATCCGGGCGAGCATCGGGAAAAGTTACAATCCGTGCGGGTACGGAAAAACTTTCCGAACGAGTACCGAAAAAGGGTAGAATCAGGGTCAGTACCGGAAAATGATACAATCTGGGCGAGCATCGGGAAAAGATAGAATCCGTGCGAGTACGGAAAAACTTTCCGAACGAGTACCGAAAAAGGGTAGAATCAGGGTCAGTACCGGAAAATGATACAATCCGGGCGAGCATCGGGAAAAGTTACAATCCGTGCGAGTACGAAAAAACTTTCCGAACGAGTACCGAAAAATGGTAGAATCAGGGTCAGTACCGGAAAATGATACAATCCGGGCGAGCATCGGGAAAAGTTACATTCCGTGCGAGTACGAATAAACTTTCCGAACGAGTACCGAAAAAGGGTCGAATTAGGGGTCAGTACCGGAAAATGATACAATCTGGGCGGAGTACCGGGAAAAGGTGGAATCCCTGCGAATACCGAAAAACTGTCCGAACGAGTACCGAAAAAGGGTAGAATCAGTGTCAGTACCGGAAAATGATACAATCCGGGCGAGCATCGGGAAAAGTTACAATCCGTGCGAGTACGGAAAAACTTTCCGAACGAGTACCGAAAAAGGGTAGAATCAGGGTCAGTACCGGAAAATGATACAATCCGGGGCGAGCATCGGGAAAAGTTACAATCCGTGCGAGTACGGAAAAACTTTCCGAACGAGGTACCGAAAAAGGGTAGAATCAGGGTCAGTACCGGAAATGATACAATCTGGGCGAGCATCGGGAAAAGATAGAATCCGTGCGAGTACGGAAAAACTTTCCGAACGAGTACCGAAAAAGGGTAGAATCAGGGTCAGTACCGGAAAATGATACAATCCGGGCGAGCATCGGGAAAAGTTACAATCCGTGCGAGTACGAAAAAACTTTCCGAACGAGTACCGAAAAATGGTAGAATCAGGGTCAGTACCGGAAAATGATACAATCCGGGCGAGCATCGGGAAAAGTTACAATCCGTGCGAGTACGAAAAAACTTTCCGAACGAGTACCGAAAAAGGGTAGAATCAGGGTCAGTACCGGAAAATGATACAATCCGGGCGAGGTACGGGGAAAAGGTGGAATCCCTGCGAATACCGAAAAACTGTTCGAACGAGTACCGAAAAAGGGTAGAATCAGTGTCAGTACCGGAAAATGATACAATCCGGGGCGAGCATCGGGGAAAAGTTACAATCCGTGCGAGTACGGAAAAACTTTCCGAACGAGTATCGAAAAAGGGTAGAATCAGGGTCAGTACCGGAAAATGATACAATCCGGGCGAGCATCGGGAAAAGTTACAATCCGTGCGAGTACGGAAAAACTTTCCGAACGAGTACCGAAAAAGGGTAGAATCAGGGTCAGTACCGGAAAATGATACAATCCGGGCGAGTACCGGGAAAAGGTGGAATCCCTGCGAATACCGAAAAACTGTTCGAACGAGTACCGAAAAAGGGTAGAATCAGTGTCAGTACCGGAAAATGATACAATCCGGGCGAGCATCGGGAAAAGTTACAATCCGTGCGAGTACGGAAAAACTTTCCGAACGAGTACCGAAAAAGGGTAGAATCAGGGTCAGTACCGGAAAATGATACAATCCGGGCGAGCATCGGGAAAAGTTACAATCCGTGCGAGTACGGAAAAACTTTCCGAACGAGTATCGAAAAAGGGTAGAATCAGTGTCAGTACCGGAAAATGATACAATCCGGGCGAGTACCGGGAAAAGGTGGAATCCGGGCCAGTACGGAAAAACTTTCCGAACGAGTACCGAAAAAGGATAGAATCAGGGTCAGTACCGGAAAATGATACAATCCGGGCGAGCATCGGGAAAAGTTACAATCCGTGCGAGTACGGAAAAACTTTCCGAACGAGTACCGAAAAAGGGTAGAATCAGGGTCAGTACCGGAAAATGATACAATCCGGGCGAGCATCGGGAAAAGTTACAATCCGTGCGAGTACGGAAAAACTTTCCGAACGAGTACCGAAAAATGGTAGAATCAGGGTCAGTACCCGGAAAATGATACAATCCGGGCGAGCATCGGGAAAAGTTACAATCCGTGCGAGTACGGAAAAACTTTCCGAACGAGTACCGAAAAAGGGTACAATTAGGGTCAGTACCAGAAAATTATACAATCCGGGCGAGTACCGGGAAAAGGTGGAATCCCTGCGAATACCGAAAAACTGTCCGAACGAGTACCGAAAAAGGGTAGAATCAGTGTCAGTACCGGAAAATGATACAATCCGGGCGAGCATCGGGAAAAGTTACAATCCGTGCGAGTACGGAAAAACTTTCCGAACGAGTACCGAAAAATGGTAGAATCAGGGTCAGTACCGGAAAATGATACAATCCGGGCGAGCATCGGGAAAAGTTACAATCCGTGAGAGTACGAAAAAACTTTCTGAACGAGTACCGAAAAAGGGTAGAATCAGGGTCAGTACCAGAAAATTATACAATCTGGGCGAGCACCGGGAAAAGGTGGAATCCCTGCGAATACCGAAAAACTGTTCGAACGAGTACCGAAAAAGGGTAGAATAAGTGTCAGTACCGGAAAATGATACAATCCGGGCGAGCATCGGGAAAAGTTACAATCCGTGCGAGTACGGAAAAACTTTCCGAACGAGTACCGAAAAAGGGTACAATTAGGGTCAGTACCAGAAAATTATACAATCCGGGCGAGTACCGGGAAAAGGTGGAATCCCTGCGAATACCGAAAAACTGTCCGAACGAGTACCGAAAAAGGGTAGAATCAGTGTCAGTACCGGAAAATGATACAATCCGGGCGAGCATCGGGAAAAGTTACAATCCGTGCGAGTACGAAAAAACTTTCCGAACGAGTACCGAAAAATGGTAGAATCAGGGTCAGTACCGGAAAATGATACATTCCGGGCGAGCATCGGGAAAAGTTACAATCCGTGCGAGTACGGAAAAACTTTCCGAACGAGTACCGAAAAAGGGTACAATTAGGGTCAGTACCAGAAAATTATACAATCCGGGCGAGCACCGGGAAAAGGTGGAATCCCTGCGAATACCGAAAAACTGTTCGAACGAGTACCGAAAAAGGGTAGAATAAGTGACAGTACCGGAAAATGATACAATCCGGGCGAGGCATCGGAAAAGTTACAATCCGTGCGAGTACGGAAAAACTTTCCGAACGAGTACCGAAAAAAGGGTAGAATCAGGGTCAGTACCGGAAAATGATACAATCCGGGCGAGCATCGGGAAAAGTTACAATCCGTGCGAGTACGAAAAAACTTTCCGAACGAGTACCGAAAAAGGGTAGAATCAGGGTCAGTACCGGAAAATGATACAATCCGGGCGAGTACGGGGAAAAGGTGGAAATCCCTGCGAATACCGAAAAACTGTTCGAACGAGTACCGAAAAAGGGTAGAATCAGTGTCAGTACCGGAAAATGATACAATCCGGGCGAGCATCGGGAAAAGTTACAATCCGTGCGAGTACGGAAAAACTTTCCGAACGAGTATCGAAAAAGGGTAGAATCAGGGTCAGTACCGGAAAATGATACAATCCGGGCGAGCATCGGGAAAAGTTACAATCCGTGCGAGTACGGAAAAACTTTCCGAACGAGTACCGAAAAAGGGTAGAATCAGGGTCAGTACCGGAAAATGATACAATCCGGGCGAGTACCGGGAAAAGGTGGAATCCCTGCGAATACCGAAAAACTGTTCGACACGAGTACCGAAAAAAGGGTAGAATCAGTGTCAGTACCGGAAAATGATACAATCCGGGCGAGCATCGGGAAAAGTTACAATCCGTGCGAGTACGGAAAAACTTTCCGAACGAGTACCGAAAAAGGATAGAATCAGGGTCAGTACCGGAAAATGATACAATCCGGGCGAGCATCGGGAAAAGTTACAATCCGTGCGAGTACGGAAAAACTTTCCGAACGAGTACCGAAAAGGGTAGAATCAGGGTCAGTACCGGAAAATGATACAATCCGGGCGAGCATCGGGAAAAGTTACAATCCGTGCGAGTACGGAAAAACTTTCCGAACGAGTACCGAAAAAGGGTAGAATCAGGGTCAGTACCGGAAAATGATGCAATCCGGGCGAGTACCGGGAAAAGGTGGAATCCCTGCGAATACCGAAAAACTGTCCGAACGAGTACCGAAAAAGGGTAGAATAAGTGTCAGTACCGGAAAATGATACAATCCGGGCGAGCATCGGGAAAAGTTACAATCCGTGCGAGTACGGAAAAACTTTCCGAACGAGTACCGAAAAAGGATAGAATCAGGGTCAGTACCGGAAAATGATACAATCCGGGCGAGCATCGGGAAAAGTTACAATCCGTGCGAGTACGGAAAAACTTTCCGAACGAGTATCGAAAAAGGGTAGAATCAGTGTCAGTACCGGAAAATGATACAATCCGGGCGAGTACCGGGAAAAGGTGGAATCCGGGCCAGTACGGAAAAACTTTCCGAACGAGTACCGAAAAAGGATAGAATCAGGGTCAGTACCGGAAAATGATACAATCCGGGCGAGCATCGGGAAAAGTTACAATCCGTGCGAGTACGGAAAAACTTTCCGAACGAGTACCGAAAAAGGGTAGAATCAGGGTCAGTACCGGAAAATGATACAATCCGGGCGAGCATCGGGAAAAGTTACAATCCGTGCGAGTACGGAAAAACTTTCCGAACGAGTACCGAAAAATGGTAGAATCAGGGTCAGTACCGGAAAATGATACAATCCGGGCGAGCATCGGGAAAAGTTACAATCCGTGCGAGTACGGAAAAACTTTCCGAACGAGTATCGAAAAAGGGTAGAATCAGTGTCAGTACCGGAAAATGATACAATCCGGGCGAGTACCGGGAAAAGGTGGAATCCGGGCCAGTACGGAAAAACTTTCCGAACGAGTACCGAAAAAGGATAGAATCAGGGTCAGTACCGGAAAATGATACAATCCGGGGCGAGCATCGGGAAAAGTTACAATCCGTGCGAGTACGGAAAAACTTTCCGAACGAGTACCGAAAAAGGGTAGAATCAGGGTCAGTACCGGAAAATGATACAATCCGGGCGAGCATCGGGAAAAGTTACAATCCGTGCGAGTACGGAAAAACTTTCCGAACGAGTACCGAAAAATGGTAGAATCAGGGTCAGTACCGGAAAATGATACAATCCGGGCGAGCATCGGGAAAAGTTACAATCCGTGCGAGTACGGAAAAACTTTCCGAACGAGTACCGAAAAAGGGTAGAATCCGGGTCAGTACCGGAAAATGATACAATCCGGGCGAGCATCGGGAAAAGTTACAATCCGTGCGAGTACGAAAAAACTTTCCGAACGAGTACCGAAAAAGGGTAGAATCCGGGTCAGTACCGGAAAATGATACAATCCGGGCGAGTACGGGGAAAAGGTGGAATCCCTGCGAATACCGAAAAACTGTTCGAACGAGTTCCGAAAAAGGGTAGAATCAGTGTCAGAACCGGAAAATGATACAATCCGGGCGAGCATCGGGAAAAGTTACAATCCGTGCGAGTACGGAAAAACTTTCCGAACGAGTACCGAAAAAGGGTAGAATCCGGGTCAGTACCGGAAAATGATACAATCCGGGCGAGTACGGGGAAAAGGTGGAATCCCTGCGAATACCGAAAAACTGTTCGAACGAGTTCCGAAAAAGGGTAGAATCAGTGTCAGAACCGGAAAATGATACAATCCGGGCGAGCATCGGGAAAAGTTACAATCCGTGCGAGTACGGAAAAACTTTCCGAACGAGTACCGAAAAAGGGTAGAATCAGGGTCAGTACCGGAAAATGATACAATCCGGGCGAGCATCGGGAAAAGTTACAATCCGTGCGAGTACGGAAAAACTTTCCGAACGAGTACCGAAAAAGGGTAGAATTAGGGTCAGTACCCGAAAATGATACAATCCGGGCGAGTACCGGGAAAAGGTGGAATCCCTGCGAATACCGAAAAACTGTCCGAACGAGTACCGAAAAAGGGTAGAATCAGTGTCAGTACCGGAAAATGATACAATCCGGGCGAGCATCGGGAAAAGTTACAATCCGTGCGAGTACGGAAAAACTTTCCGAACGAGTACCGAAAAAGGATAGAATCAGGGTCAGTACCGGAAAATGATACAATCCGGGCGAGCATCGGGAAAAGTTACAATCCGTGCGAGTACGGAAAAACTTTCCGAACGAGTACCGAAAAAGGGTAGAATCAGGGTCAGTACCGGAAAATGATACAATCCGGGCGAGCATCGGGAAAAGTTACAATCCGTGCGAGTACGGAAAAACTTTCCGAACGAGTACCGAAAAAGGGTAGAATCAGGGTCAGTACCGGAAAATGATGCAATCCGGGCGAGTACCGGGAAAAGGTGGAATCCCTGCGAATACCGAAAAACTGTCCGAACGAGTACCGAAAAAGGGTAGAATAAGTGTCAGTACCGGAAAATGATACAATCCGGGCGAGCATCGGGAAAAGTTACAATCCGTGCGAGTACGGAAAAACTTTCCGAACGAGTACCGAAAAAGGATAGAATCAGGGTCAGTACCGGAAAATGATACAATCCGGGCGAGCATCGGGAAAAGTTACAATCCGTGCGAGTACGGAAAAACTTTCCGAACGAGTACCGAAAAAGGGTAGAATCAGGGTCAGTACCGGAAAATGATATAATCCGGGCGAGCATCGGGAATTGTTACAATCCGTGCGAGTACGGAAAAACTTTCCGAACGAGTACGGAAAAACTTTCCGAACGAGTACCGAAAAAGGGTAGAATCAGGGTCACTACCGGAAAAAGATGCAATCCGGGCGAGCATCGGGAAAAGTTACAATCCGTGCGAGTACGAAAAAACTTTCCGAACGAGTACCGAAAAAGGGTAGAATCAGGGTCAGTACCGGAAAATGATACAATCCGGGCGAGCATCGGGAAAAGTTACAATCCGTGCGAGTACGAAAAAGCTTTCTGAACGAGTACCGAAAAAGGGTAGAATCAGGGTCAGTACCGGAAAATGATACAATCCGGGCGAGTACGGGGAAAAGGTGGAATCCCTGCGAATACCGAAAAACTGTTCGAACGAGTTCCGAAAAAGGGTAGAATCAGTGTCAGAACCGGAAAATGATACAATCCGGGCGAGCATCGGGAAAAGTTACAATCCGTGCGAGTACGGAAAAACTTTCCGAACGAGTACCGAAAAAGGGTAGAATCCGGGTCAGTACCGGAAAATGATACAATCCGGGCGAGTACGGGGAAAAGGTGGAATCCCTGCGAATACCGAAAAACTGTTCGAACGAGTTCCGAAAAAGGGTAGAATCAGTGTCAGAACCGGAAAATGATACAATCCGGGCGAGCATCGGGAAAAGTTACAATCCGTGCGAGTACGGAAAAACTTTCCGAACGAGTACCGAAAAAGGGTAGAATCAGGGTCAGTACCGGAAAATGATACAATCCGGGCGAGCATCGGGAAAAGTTACAATCCGTGCGAGTACGGAAAAACTTTCCGAACGAGTACCGAAAAAGGGTAGAATTAGGGTCAGTACCCGAAAATGATACAATCCGGGCGAGTACCGGGAAAAGGTGGAATCCCTGCGAATACCGAAAAACTGTCCGAACGAGTACCGAAAAAGGGTAGAATCAGTGTCAGTACCGGAAAATGATACAATCCGGGCGAGCATCGGGAAAAGTTACAATCCGTGCGAGTACGGAAAAACTTTCCGAACGAGTACCGAAAAAGGATAGAATCAGGGTCAGTACCGGAAAATGATACAATCCGGGCGAGCATCGGGAAAAGTTACAATCCGTGCGAGTACGGAAAAACTTTCCGAACGAGTACCGAAAAAGGGTAGAATCAGGGTCAGTACCGGAAAATGATACAATCCGGGCGAGCATCGGGAAAAGTTACAATCCGTGCGAGTACGGAAAAACTTTCCGAACGAGTACCGAAAAAGGGTAGAATCAGGGTCAGTACCGGAAAATGATGCAATCCGGGCGAGTACCGGGAAAAGGTGGGAATCCCTGCGAATACCGAAAAACTGTCCGAACGAGTACCGAAAAAGGGTAGAATAAGTGTCAGTACCGGAAAATGATACAATCCGGGCGAGCATCGGGAAAAGTTACAATCCGTGCGAGTACGGAAAAACTTTCCGAACGAGTACCGAAAAAGGATAGAATCAGGGTCAGTACCGGAAAATGATACAATCCGGGCGAGCATCGGGAAAAGTTACAATCCGTGCGAGTACGGAAAAACTTTCCGAACGAGTACCGAAAAAGGGTAGAATCAGGGTCAGTACCGGAAAATGATATAATCCGGGCGAGCATCGGGAATTGTTACAATCCGTGCGAGTACGGAAAAACTTTCCGAACGAGTACGGAAAAACTTTCCGAACGAGTACCGAAAAAGGGTAGAATCAGGGTCACTACCGGAAAAAGATGCAATCCGGGCGAGCATCGGGAAAAGTTACAATCCGTGCGAGTACGAAAAAACTTTCCGAACGAGTACCGAAAAAGGGTAGAATCAGGGTCAGTACCGGAAAATGATACAATCCGGGCGAGCATCGGGAAAAGTTACAATCCGTGCGAGTACGAAAAAACTTTCTGAACGAGTACCGAAAAAGGGTAGAATCAGGGTCAGTACCGGAAAATGATACAATCCGGGCGAGTACGGGGAAAAGGTGGAATCCCTGCGAATACCGAAAAACTGTTCGAACGAGTACCGAAAAAGGGTAGAATCAGTGTCAGTACCGGAAAATGATACAATCCGGGCGAGCATCGGGAAAAGTTACAATCCGTGCGAGTACGGAAAAACTGTCCGAACGAGTACCGAAAAAGGGTAGAATCAGGGTCAGTACCGGAAAATGATACAATCCGGGCGAGCATCGGGAAAAGTTACAATCCGTGCGAGTACGGAAAAACTTTCCGAACGAGTACCGAAAAAGGGTAGAATCAGGGTCAGTACCGGAAAATGATACAATCCGGGCGAGCATCGGGAAAAGTTACAATCCGTGCGAGTACGGAAAAACTTTCCGAACGAGTACCGAAAAAGGGTAGAATCAGGGTCAGTACCGGAAAATGATACAATCCGGGCGAGTACCGGGAAAAGGTGGAATCCCTGCGAATACCGAAAAACTGTTCGAACGAGTACCGAAAAAGGGTAGAATCAGTGTCAGTACCGGAAAATGATACAATCCGGGCGAGCATCGGGAAAAGTTACAATCCGTGCGAGTACGGAAAAACTTTCCGAACGAGTACCGAAAAAGGGTAGAATCAGGGTCAGTACCGGAAAATGATACAATCCGGGCGAGCATCGGGAAAAGTTACAATCCGTGCGAGTACGGAAAAACTTTCCGAACGAGTATCGAAAAAGGGTAGAATCAGTGTCAGTACCGGAAAATGATACAATCCGGGCGAGTACCGGGAAAAGGTGGAATCCGTGCCAGTACGGAAAAACTTTCCGAACGAGTACCGAAAAAGGATAGAATCAGGGTCAGTACCGGAAAATGATACAATCCGGGCGAGCATCGGGAAAAGTTACAATCCGTGCGAGTACGGAAAAACTTTCCGAACGAGTACCGAAAAAGGGTAGAATGAGGGTCAGTACCGGAAAATGATACAATCCGGGCGAGCATCGGGAAAAGTTACAATCCGTGCGAGTACGGAAAAACTTTCCGAACGAGTACCGAAAAAGGGTAGAATCAGGGTCAGTACCGGAAAATGATACAATCCGGGCGAGTACCGGGAAAAGGTGGAATCCCTGCGAATACCGAAAAACTGTTCGAACGAGTACCGAAAAAGGGTAGAATCAGTGTCAGTACCGAAAAATGATACAATCCGGGCGAGCATCGGGAAAAGTTACAATCCGTGCGAGTACGGAAAAACTTTCCGAACGAGTACCGAAAAAGGGTAGAATCAGGGTCAGTACCGGAAAATGATACAATCCGGGCGAGCATCGGGAAAAGTTACAATCCGTGCGAGTACGGAAAAACTTTCCGAACGAGTATCGAAAAAGGGTAGAATCAGTGTCAGTACCGGAAAATGATACAATCCGGGCGAGTACCGGGAAAAGGTGGAATCCGTGCCAGTACGGAAAAACTTTCCGAACGAGTACCGAAAAATGGTAGAATCAGGGTCAGTACCGGAAAATGATACAATCCGGGCGAGCATCGGGAAAAGTTACAATCCGTGCGAGTACGGAAAAACTTTCCGAACGAGTACCGAAAAAGGGTACAATTAGGGTCAGTACCAGAAAATTATACAATCCGGGCGAGTACCGGGAAAAGGTGGAATCCCTGCGAATACCGAAAAACTGTCCGAACGAGTACCGAAAAAGGGTAGAATCAGTGTCAGTACCGGAAAATGATACAATCCGGGCGAGCATCGGGAAAAGTTACAATCCGTGCGAGTACGGAAAAACTTTCCGAACGAGTACCGAAAAAGGGTAGAATCAGGGTCAGTACCGGAAAATGATACAATCCGGGCGAGTACCGGGAAAAGGTGGAATCCCTGCGAATACCGAAAAACTGTTCGAACGAGTACCGAAAAAGGGTAGAATCAGTGTCAGTACCGGAAAATGATACAATCCGGGCGAGCATCGGGAAAAGTTACAATCCGTGCGAGTACGGAAAAACTTTCCGAACGAGTACCGAAAAAGGGTAGAATCAGGGTCAGTACCGGAAAATGATACAATCCGGGCGAGCATCGGGAAAAGTTACAATCCGTGCGAGTACGGAAAAACTTTCCGAACGAGTATCGAAAAAGGGTAGAATCAGTGTCAGTACCGGAAAATGATACAATCCGGGCGAGTACCGGGAAAAGGTGGAATCCGTTTCAGTACGGAAAAACTTTCCGAACGAGTACCGAAAAAGGATAGAATCAGGGTCAGTACCGGAAAATGATACAATCCGGGCGAGCATCGGGAAAATTTACAATCCGTGCGAGTACGGAAAAACTTTCCGAACGAGTACCGAAAAAGGGTAGAATCAGGGTCAGTACCGGAAAATGATACAATCCGGGCGAGCATCGGGAAAAGTTACAATCCGTGCGAGTACGGAAAAACTTTCCGAACGAGTACCGAAAAAGGGTAGAATCAGGGTCAGTACCGGAAAATGATACAATCCGGGCGAGCATCGGGAAAATTTACAATCCGTGCGAGTACGGAAAAACTTTCCGAACGAGTACCGAAAAAGGGTAGAATCAGGGTCAGTACCGGAAAATGATACAATCCGGGCGAGCATCGGGAAAAGTTACAATCCGTGCGAGTACGGAAAAACTTTCCGAACGAGTACCGAAAAAGGGTACAATTAGGGTCAGTACCAGAAAATTATACAATCCGGGCGAGCACCGGGAAAAAGTGGAATCCCTGCGAATACCGAAAAACTGTTCGAACGAGTACCGAAAAAGGGTAGAATAAGTGACAGTACCGGAAAATGATACAATCCGGGCGAGCATCGGGAAAAGTTACAATCCGTGCGAGTACGGAAAAACTTTTCGAACGAGTACCGAAAAAGGGTAGAATCAGGGTCAGTACCGGAAAATGATGCAATCCGGGCGAGTACCGGGAAAAGGTGGAATCCCTGCGAATACCGAAAAACTGTCCGAACGAGTACCGAAAAAGGGTAGAATAAGTGTCAGTACCGGAAAATGATACAATCCGGGCGAGCATCGGGAAAAGTTACAATCCGTGCGAGTACGGAAAAACTTTCCGAACGAGTACCGAAAAAGGGTAGAATCAGGGTCAGTACCGGAAAATGATACAATCCGGGCGAGCATCGGGAAAAGTTACAATCCGTGCGAGTACGGAAAAACTTTCCGAACGAGTATCCAAAAAGGGTAGAATCAGTGTCAGTACCGGAAAATGATACAATCCGGGCGAGTACCGGGAAAAGGTGGAATCCGTTTCAGTACGGAAAAACTTTCCGAACGAGTACCGAAAAAGGATAGAATCAGGGTCAGTACCGGAAAATGATACAATCCGGGCGAGCATCGGGAAAATTTACAATCCGTGCGAGTACGGAAAAACTTTCCGAACGAGTACCGAAAAAGGGTAGAATCAGGGTCAGTACCGGAAAATGATACAATCCGGGCGAGCATCGGGAAAAGTTACAATCCGTGCGAGTACGGAAAAACTTTCCGAACGAGTACCGAAAAAGGGTAGAATCAGGGTCAGTACCGGAAAATGATACAATCCGGGCGAGCATCGGGAAAAGTTACAATCCGTGCGAGTACGGAAAAACTTTCCGAACGAGTACCGAAAAAGGGTAGAATCAGGGTCAGTACCGGAAAATGATACAATCCGGGCGAGCATCGGGAAAAGTTACAATCCGTGCGAGTACGGAAAAACTTTCCGAACGAGTATCGAAAAAGGGTAGAATCAGTGTCAGTACCGGAAAATGATACAATCCGGGCGAGTACCGGGAAAAGGTGGAATCCGTGCCAGTACGGAAAAACTTTCCGAACGAGTACCGAAAAATGGTAGAATCAGGGTCAGTACCGGAAAATGATACAATCCGGGCGAGCATCGGGAAAAGTTACAATCCGTGCGAGTACGGAAAAACTTTCCGAACGAGTACCGAAAAAGGGTACAATTAGGGTCAGTACCAGAAAATTATACAATCCGGGCGAGTACCGGGAAAAGGTGGAATCCCTGCGAATACCGAAAAACTGTCCGAACGAGTACCGAAAAAGGGTAGAATCAGTGTCAGTACCGGAAAATGATACAATCCGGGCGAGCATCGGGAAAAGTTACAATCCGTGCGAGTACGGAAAAACTTTCCGAACGAGTACCGAAAAAGGGTAGAATCAGGGTCAGTACCGGAAAATGATACAATCCGGGCGAGTACCGGGAAAAGGTGGAATCCCTGCGAATACCGAAAAACTGTTCGAACGAGTACCGAAAAAGGGTAGAATCAGTGTCAGTACCGGAAAATGATACAATCCGGGCGAGCATCGGGAAAAGTTACAATCCGTGCGAGTACGGAAAAACTTTCCGAACGAGTACCGAAAAAGGGTAGAATCAGGGTCAGTACCGGAAAATGATACAATCCGGGCGAGCATCGGGAAAAGTTACAATCCGTGCGAGTACGGAAAAACTTTCCGAACGAGTATCGAAAAAGGGTAGAATCAGTGTCAGTACCGGAAAATGATACAATCCGGGCGAGTACCGGGAAAAGGTGGAATCCGTTTCAGTACGGAAAAACTTTCCGAACGAGTACCGAAAAAGGATAGAATCAGGGTCAGTACCGGAAAATGATACAATCCGGGCGAGCATCGGGAAAATTTACAATCCGTGCGAGTACGGAAAAACTTTCCGAACGAGTACCGAAAAAGGGTAGAATCAGGGTCAGTACCGGAAAATGATACAATCCGGGCGAGCATCGGGAAAAGTTACAATCCGTGCGAGTACGGAAAAACTTTCCGAACGAGTACCGAAAAAGGGTAGAATCAGGGTCAGTACCGGAAAATGATACAATCCGGGCGAGCATCGGGAAAATTTACAATCCGTGCGAGTACGGAAAAACTTTCCGAACGAGTACCGAAAAAGGGTAGAATCAGGGTCAGTACCGGAAAATGATACAATCCGGGCGAGCATCGGGAAAAGTTACAATCCGTGCGAGTACGGAAAAACTTTCCGAACGAGTACCGAAAAAGGGTACAATTAGGGTCAGTACCAGAAAATTATACAATCCGGGCGAGCACCGGGAAAAAGTGGAATCCCTGCGAATACCGAAAAACTGTTCGAACGAGTACCGAAAAAGGGTAGAATAAGTGACAGTACCGGAAAATGATACAATCCGGGCGAGCATCGGGAAAAGTTACAATCCGTGCGAGTACGGAAAAACTTTTCGAACGAGTACCGAAAAAGGGTAGAATCAGGGTCAGTACCGGAAAATGATGCAATCCGGGCGAGTACCGGGAAAAGGTGGAATCCCTGCGAATACCGAAAAACTGTCCGAACGAGTACCGAAAAAGGGTAGAATAAGTGTCAGTACCGGAAAATGATACAATCCGGGCGAGCATCGGGAAAAGTTACAATCCGTGCGAGTACGGAAAAACTTTCCGAACGAGTACCGAAAAAGGGTAGAATCAGGGTCAGTACCGGAAAATGATACAATCCGGGCGAGCATCGGGAAAAGTTACAATCCGTGCGAGTACGGAAAAACTTTCCGAACGAGTATCCAAAAAGGGTAGAATCAGTGTCAGTACCGGAAAATGATACAATCCGGGCGAGTACCGGGAAAAGGTGGAATCCGTTTCAGTACGGAAAAACTTTCCGAACGAGTACCGAAAAAGGATAGAATCAGGGTCAGTACCGGAAAATGATACAATCCGGGCGAGCATCGGGAAAATTTACAATCCGTGCGAGTACGGAAAAACTTTCCGAACGAGTACCGAAAAAGGGTAGAATCAGGGTCAGTACCGGAAAATGATACAATCCGGGCGAGCATCGGGAAAAGTTACAATCCGTGCGAGTACGGAAAAACTTTCCGAACGAGTACCGAAAAAGGGTAGAATCAGGGTCAGTACCGGAAAATGATACAATCCGGGCGAGCATCGGGAAAATTTACAATCCGTGCGAGTACGGAAAAACTTTCCGAACGAGTACCGAAAAAGGGTAGAATCAGGGTCAGTACCGGAAAATGATACAATCCGGGCGAGCATCGGGAAAAGTTACAATCCGTGCGAGTACGGAAAAACTTTCCGAACGAGTACCGAAAAAGGGTACAATTAGGGTCAGTACCAGAAAATTATACAATCCGGGCGAGCACCGGGAAAAAGTGGAATCCCTGCGAATACCGAAAAACTGTTCGAACGAGTACCGAAAAAGGGTAGAATAAGTGACAGTACCGGAAAATGATACAATCCGGGCGAGCATCGGGAAAAGTTACAATCCGTGCGAGTACGGAAAAACTTTTCGAACGAGTACCGAAAAAGGGTAGAATCAGGGTCAGTACCGGAAAATGATGCAATCCGGGCGAGTACCGGGAAAAGGTGGAATCCCTGCGAATACCGAAAAACTGTCCGAACGAGTACCGAAAAAGGGTAGAATAAGTGTCAGTACCGGAAAATGATACAATCCGGGCGAGCATCGGGAAAAGTTACAATCCGTGCGAGTACGGAAAAACTTTCCGAACGAGTACCGAAAAAGGGTAGAATCAGGGTCAGTACCGGAAAATGATACAATCCGGGCGAGCATCGGGAAAAGTTACAATCCGTGCGAGTACGGAAAAACTTTCCGAACGAGTATCGAAAAAGGGTAGAATCAGTGTCAGTACCGGAAAATGATACAATCCGGGCGAGTACCGGGAAAAGGTGGAATCCGTGCCAGTACGGAAAAACTTTCCGAACGAGTACCGAAAAAGGATAGAATCAGGGTCAGTACCGGAAAATGATACAATCCGGGCGAGCATCGGGAAAATTTACAATCCGTGCGAGTACGGAAAAACTTTCCGAACGAGTACCGAAAAAGGGTAGAATCAGGGTCAGTACCGGAAAATGATACAATCCGGGCGAGCATCGGGAAAAGTTACAATCCGTGCGAGTACGGAAAAACTTTCCGAACGAGTACCGAAAAAGGGTAGAATCAGGGTCAGTACCGGAAAATGATACAATCCGGGCGAGTACCGGGAAAAGGTGGAATCCCTGCGAATACCGAAAAACTGTTCGAACGAGTACCGAAAAAGGGTAGAATCAGTGTCAGTACCGGAAAATGATACAATCCGGGCGAGCATCGGGAAAAGTTACAATCCGTGCGAGTACGGAAAAACTTTCCGAACGAGTACCGAAAAAGGGTAGAATCAGGGTCAGTACCGGAAAATGATACAATCCGGGCGAGCATCGGGAAAAGTTACAATCCGTGCGAGTACGGAAAAACTTTCCGAACGAGTATCGAAAAAGGGTAGAATCAGTGTCAGTACCGGAAAATGATACAATCCGGGCGAGTACCGGGAAAAGGTGGAATCCGTGCCAGTACGGAAAAACTTTCCGAACGAGTACCGAAAAAGGATAGAATCAGGGTCAGTACCGGAAAATGATACAATCCGGGCGAGCATCGGGAAAAGTTACAATCCGTGCGAGTACGGAAAAACTTTCCGAACGAGTACCGAAAAAGGGTAGAATGAGGGTCAGTACCGGAAAATGATACAATCCGGGCGAGCATCGGGAAAAGTTACAATCCGTGCGAGTACGGAAAAACTTTCCGAACGAGTACCGAAAAAGGGTAGAATCAGGGTCAGTACCGGAAAATGATACAATCCGGGCGAGTACCGGGAAAAGGTGGAATCCCTGCGAATACCGAAAAACTGTTCGAACGAGTACCGAAAAAGGGTAGAATCAGTGTCAGTACCGAAAAATGATACAATCCGGGCGAGCATCGGGAAAAGTTACAATCCGTGCGAGTACGGAAAAACTTTCCGAACGAGTACCGAAAAAGGGTAGAATCAGGGTCAGTACCGGAAAATGATACAATCCGGGCGAGCATCGGGAAAAGTTACAATCCGTGCGAGTACGGAAAAACTTTCCGAACGAGTATCGAAAAAGGGTAGAATCAGTGTCAGTATCGGAAAATGATACAATCCGGGCGAGTACCGGGAAAAGGTGGAATCCGTGCCAGTACGGAAAAACTTTCCGAACGAGTACCGAAAAATGGTAGAATCAGGGTCAGTACCGGAAAATGATACAATCCGGGCGAGCATCGGGAAAAGTTACAATCCGTGCGAGTACGGAAAAACTTTCCGAACGAGTACCGAAAAAGGGTACAATTAGGGTCAGTACCAGAAAATTATACAATCCGGGCGAGTACCGGGAAAAGGTGGAATCCCTGCGAATACCGAAAAATTGTCCGAACGAGTACCGAAAAAGGGTAGAATCAGTGTCAGTACCGGAAAATGATACAATCCGGGCGAGCATCGGGAAAAGTTACAATCCGTGCGAGTACGGAAAAACTTTCCGAACGAGTACCGAAAAAGGGTAGAATCAGGGTCAGTACCGGAAAATGATACAATCCGGGCGAGTACCGGGAAAAGGTGGAATCCCTGCGAATACCGAAAAACTGTTCGAACGAGTACCGAAAAAGGGTAGAATCAGTGTCAGTACCGGAAAATGATACAATCCGGGCGAGCATCGGGAAAAGTTACAATCCGTGCGAGTACGGAAAAACTTTCCGAACGAGTACCGAAAAAGGGTAGAATCAGGGTCAGTACCGGAAAATGATACAATCCGGGCGAGCATCGGGAAAAGTTACAATCCGTGCGAGTACGGAAAAACTTTCCGAACGAGTATCGAAAAAGGGTAGAATCAGTGTCAGTACCGGAAAATGATACAATCCGGGCGAGTACCGGGAAAAGGTGGAATCCGTTTCAGTACGGAAAAACTTTCCGAACGAGTACCGAAAAAGGATAGAATCAGGGTCAGTACCGGAAAATGATACAATCCGGGCGAGCATCGGGAAAATTTACAATCCGTGCGAGTACGGAAAAACTTTCCGAACGAGTACCGAAAAAGGGTAGAATCAGGGTCAGTACCGGAAAATGATACAATCCGGGCGAGCATCGGGAAAAGTTACAATCCGTGCGAGTACGGAAAAACTTTCCGAACGAGTACCGAAAAAGGGTAGAATCAGGGTCAGTACCGGAAAATGATACAATCCGGGCGAGCATCGGGAAAATTTACAATCCGTGCGAGTACGGAAAAACTTTCCGAACGAGTACCGAAAAAGGGTAGAATCAGGGTCAGTACCGGAAAATGATACAATCCGGGCGAGCATCGGGAAAAGTTACAATCCGTGCGAGTACGGAAAAACTTTCCGAACGAGTACCGAAAAAGGGTACAATTAGGGTCAGTACCAGAAAATTATACAATCCGGGCGAGTACCGGGAAAAGGTGGAATCCCTGCGAATACCGAAAAACTGTCCGAACGAGTACCGAAAAAGGGTAGAATCAGTGTCAGTACCGGAAAATGATACAATCCGGGCAAGCATCGGGAAAAGTTACAATCCGTGCGAGTACGGAAAAACTTTCCGAACGAGTACCGAAAAATGGTAGAATCAGGGTCAGTACCGGAAAATGATACAATCCGGGCGAGCATCGGGAAAAGTTACAATCCGTGCGAGTACGGAAAAACTTTCCGAACGAGTACCGAAAAAGGGTACAATTAGGGTCAGTACCAGAAAATTATACAATCCGGGCGAGCACCGGGAAAAGGTGGAATCCCTGCGAATACCGAAAAACTGTTCGAACGAGTACCGAAAAAGGGTAGAATAAGTGACAGTACCGGAAAATGATACAATCCGGGCGAGCATCGGGAAAAGTTACAATCCGTGCGAGTACGGAAAAACTTTTCGAACGAGTACCGAAAAAGGGTAGAATCAGGGTCAGTACCGGAAAATGATGCAATCCGGGCGAGTACCGGGAAAAGGTGGAATCCCTGCGAATACCGAAAAACTGTCCGAACGAGTACCGAAAAAGGGTAGAATAAGTGTCAGTACCGGAAAATGATACAATCCGGGCGAGCATCGGGAAAAGTTACAATCCGTGCGAGTACGGAAAAACTTTCCGAACGAGTACCGAAAAAGGATAGAATCCGGGCGAGTACCGGGAAAAGGTGGAATCCGTGCCAGTACGGAAAAACTTTCCGAACGAGTACCGAAAAAGGATAGAATCAGGGTCAGTACCGGAAAATGATACAATCCGGGCGAGCATCGGGAAAATTTACAATCCGTGCGAGTACGGAAAAACTTTCCGAACGAGTACCGAAAAAGGGTAGAATCAGGGTCAGTACCGGAAAATGATACAATCCGGGCGAGCATCGGGAAAAGTTACAATCCGTGCGAGTACGGAAAAACTTTCCGAACGAGTACCGAAAAAGGGTAGAATCAGGGTCAGTACCGGAAAATGATACAATCCGGGCGAGCATCGGGAAAATTTACAATCCGTGCGAGTACGGAAAAACTTTCCGAACGAGTACCGAAAAATGGTAGAATTAGGGTCAGTACCGGAAAATGATACAATACAGGCGAGCATCGGGAAAAGTTACAATCCGTGCGAGTACGGAAAAACTTTCCGAACGAGTACCGAAAAAGGGTACAATTAGGGTCAGTACCAGAAAATTATACAATCCGGGCGAGTACCGGGAAAAGGTGGAATCCCTGCGAATACCGAAAAACTGTCCGAACGAGTACCGAAAAAGGGTAGAATCAGTGTCAGTACCGGAAAATGATACAATCCGGGCAAGCATCGGGAAAAGTTACAATCCGTGCGAGTACGGAAAAACTTTCCGAACGAGTACCGAAAAATGGTAGAATCAGGGTCAGTACCGGAAAATGATACAATCCGGGCGAGCATCGGGAAAAGTTACAATCCGTGCGAGTACGGAAAAACTTTCCGAACGAGTACCGAAAAAGGGTACAATTAGGGTCAGTACCAGAAAATTATACAATCCGGGCGAGCACCGGGAAAAGGTGGAATCCCTGCGAATACCGAAAAACTGTTCGAACGAGTACCGAAAAAGGGTAGAATAAGTGACAGTACCGGAAAATGATACAATCCGGGCGAGCATCGGGAAAAGTTACAATCCGTGCGAGTACGGAAAAACTTTTCGAACGAGTACCGAAAAAGGGTAGAATCAGGGTCAGTACCGGAAAATGATGCAATCCGGGCGAGTACCGGGAAAAGGTGGAATCCCTGCGAATACCGAAAAACTGTCCGAACGAGTACCGAAAAAGGGTAGAATAAGTGTCAGTACCGGAAAATGATACAATCCGGGCGAGCATCGGGAAAAGTTACAATCCGTGCGAGTACGGAAAAACTTTCCGAACGAGTACCGAAAAAGGGTAGAATCAGGGTCAGTACCGGAAAATGATACAATCCGGGCGAGCATCGGGAAAAGTTACAATCCGTGCGAGTACGGAAAAACTTTCCGAACGAGTATCGAAAAAGGGTAGAATCAGTGTCAGTACCGGAAAATGATACAATCCGGGCGAGTACCGGGAAAAGGTGGAATCCGTGCCAGTACGGAAAAACTTTCCGAACGAGTACCGAAAAAGGATAGAATCAGGGTCAGTACCGGAAAATGATACAATCCGGGCGAGCATCGGGAAAATTTACAATCCGTGCGAGTACGGAAAAACTTTCCGAACGAGTACCGAAAAAGGGTAGAATCAGGGTCAGTACCGGAAAATGATACAATCCGGGCGAGCATCGGGAAAAGTTACAATCCGTGCGAGTACGGAAAAACTTTCCGAACGAGTACCGAAAAAGGGTAGAATCAGGGTCAGTACCGGAAAATGATACAATCCGGGCGAGCATCGGGAAAATTTACAATCCGTGCGAGTACGGAAAAACTTTCCGAACGAGTACCGAAAAAGGGTAGAATCAGGGTCAGTACCGGAAAATGATACAATCCGGGCGAGCATCGGGAAAAGTTACAATCCGTGCGAGTACGGAAAAACTTTCCGAACGAGTACCGAAAAAGGGTACAATTAGGGTCAGTACCAGAAAATTATACAATCCGGGCGAGTACCGGGAAAAGGTGGAATCCCTGCGAATACCGAAAAACTGTCCGAACGAGTACCGAAAAAGGGTAGAATCAGTGTCAGTACCGGAAAATGATACAATCCGGGCAAGCATCGGGAAAAGTTACAATCCGTGCGAGTACGGAAAAACTTTCCGAACGAGTACCGAAAAATGGTAGAATCAGGGTCAGTACCGGAAAATGATACAATCCGGGCGAGCATCGGGAAAAGTTACAATCCGTGCGAGTACGGAAAAACTTTCCGAACGAGTACCGAAAAAGGGTACAATTAGGGTCAGTACCAGAAAATTATACAATCCGGGCGAGCACCGGGAAAAGGTGGAATCCCTGCGAATACCGAAAAACTGTTCGAACGATTACCGAAAAAGGGTAGAATAAGTGACAGTACCGGAAAATGATACAATCCGGGCGAGCATCGGGAAAAGTTACAATCCGTGCGAGTACGGAAAAACTTTTCGAACGAGTACCGAAAAAGGGTAGAATCAGGGTCAGTACCGGAAAATGATGCAATCCGGGCGAGTACCGGGAAAAGGTGGAATCCCTGCGAATACCGAAAAACTGTCCGAACGAGTACCGAAAAAGGGTAGAATAAGTGTCAGTACCGGAAAATGATACAATCCGGGCGAGCATCGGGAAAAGTTACAATCCGTGCGAGTACGGAAAAACTTTCCGAACGAGTACCGAAAAAGGGTAGAATCAGGGTCAGTACCGGAAAATGATACAATCCGGGCGAGCATCGGGAAAAGTTACAATCCGTGCGAGTACGGAAAAACTTTCCGAACGAGTATCGAAAAAGGGTAGAATCAGTGTCAGTACCGGAAAATGATACAATCCGGGCGAGTACCGGGAAAAGGTGGAATCCGTGCCAGTACGGAAAAACTTTCCGAACGAGTACCGAAAAAGGATAGAATCAGGGTCAGTACCGGAAAATGATACAATCCGGGCGAGCATCGGGAAAATTTACAATCCGTGCGAGTACGGAAAAACTTTCCGAACGAGTACCGAAAAAGGGTAGAATCAGGGTCAGTACCGGAAAATGATACAATCCGGGCGAGCATCGGGAAAAGTTACAATCCGTGCGAGTACGGAAAAACTTTCCGAACGAGTACCGAAAAATGGTAGAATCAGGGTCAGTACCGGAAAATGATACAATCCGGGCGAGCATCGGGAAAAGTTACAATCCGTGCGAGTACGAAAAAACTTTTCGAACGAGTACCGAAAAAGGGTAGAATCAGGGTCAGTACCGGAAAATGATACAATCCGGGCGAGTACCGGGAAAAGGTGGAATCCCTGCGAATACCAAAAAACTGTTCGAACGAGTACCGAAAAAGGGTAGAATCAGTGTCAGAACCGGAAAATGATACATTCCGGGCGAGCATCGGGAAAAGTTACAATCCGTGCGAGTACGGAAAAACTTTCCGAACGAGTACCGAAAAAGGGTAGAATCAGGGTCAGTACCGGAAAATGATACAATCCGGGCGAGCATCGGGAAAAGTTACAATCCGTGCGAGTACGGAAAAACTTTCCGAACGAGTACCGAAAAAGGGTAGAATTAGGGTCAGTACCCGAAAATGATACAATCCGGGCGAGCAACGGGAAAAGTTACAATCCGTGCGAGTACGGAAAAATTTTCCGAACGAGTAACGAAAAATGGTAGAATCAGTGTCAGTACCGGAAAATGATACAATCCGGGCGAGTACCGGGAAAAGGTGGAATCCGTGCCAGTACGGAAAAACTTTCCGAACGAGTACCGAAAAAGGATAGAATCAGGGTCAGTACCGGAAAATGATACAATCCGGGCGAGCATCGGGAAAAGTTACAATCCGTGCGAGTACGGAAAAACTTTCCGAACGAGTACCGAAAAAGGGTAGAATCAGGGTCAGTACCGGAAAATGATACAATCCGGGCGAGCATCGGGAAAAGTTACAATCCGTGCGAGTACGGAAAAACTTTCCGAACGAGTACCGAAAAATGGTAGAATCAGGGTCAGTACCGGAAAATGATACAATCCGGGCGAGCATCGGGAAAAGTTACATTCCGTGCGAGTACGAAAAAACTTTCCGAACGAGTACCGAAAAAGGGTAGAATCAGGGTCAGTACCAGAAAATGATACAATCCGGGCGAGCATCGGGAAAAGTTACAATCCGTGCGAGTACGAAAAAACTTTCCGAACGAGTACCGAAAAAGGGTAGAATCAGGGTCAGTACCGGAAAATGATACAATCCGGGCGAGTACCGGGAAAAGGTGGAATCCCTGCGAATACCGAAGAACTGTTCGAACGAGTACCGAAAAAGGGTAGAATAAGTGTCAGTACCGGAAAATGATACAATCCGGGCGAGCATCGGGAAAAGTTACAATCCGTGCGAGTACGGAAAAACTTTCCGAACGAGTTCCGAAAAATGGTAGAATCAGGGTCAGTACCGGAAAATGATACAATCCGGGCGAGCAACGGGAAAAGTTACAATCCGTGCGAGTACGGAAAAACTTTCCGAACGTGTACCGAAAAAGGGTACAATTAGGGTCAGTACCAGAAAATTATACAATCCGGGCGAGCACCGGGAAAAGGTGGAATCCCTGCGAATAATGAAAAACTGTTCGAACGAGTACCGAAAAAGGGTAGAATAAGTGTCAGTACCGGAAAATGATACAATCCGGGCGAGCATCGGGAAAAGTTACAATCCGTGCGAGTACGGAAAAACTTTCCGAACGAGTACCGAAAAATGGTAGAATCAGGGTCAGTACCGGAAAATGATACAATCCGGGCGAGCAACGGGAAAAGTTACAATCCGTGCGAGTACGGAAAAACTTTCCGAACGAGTATCGAAAAATGGTAGAATCAGTGTCAGTACCGGAAAATGATACAATCCGGGCGAGTACCGGGAAAAGGTGGAATCCGTGCCAGTACGGAAAACTTTCCGAACGAGTACCGAAAAAGGATAGAATCAGGGTCAGTACCGAAAAATGATACAATCCGGGCGAGCATCGGGAAAACTTACAATCCGTGCGAGTACGGAAAAACTTTCCGAACGAGTACCGAAAAAGGGTAGAATCAGGGTCAGTACCGGAAAATGATGCAATCCGGGCGAGTACCGGGAAAAGGTGGAATCCCTGCGAATACCGAAAAAACTGTCCGAACGAGTACCGAAAAAGGGTAGAATAAGTGTCAGTACCGGAAAATGGTACAATCCGGGCGAGCATCGGGAAAAGTTACAATCCGTGCGAGTACGGAAAAACTTTCCGAACGAGTACCGAAAAATGGTAGAATCAGGGTCAATACCGGAAAATGATACAATCCGGGCGAGCATCGGGAAAAGTTACATTCCGTGCGAGTACGGAAAAACTTTCCGAACGTGTACCGAAAAAGGGTACAATTAGGGTCAGTACCAGAAAATTATACAATCCGGGCGAGCACCGGGAAAAGGTGGAATCCCTGCGAATAATGAAAAACTGTTCGAACGAGTACCGAAAAAGGGTAGAATAAGTGTCAGTACCGGAAAATGATACAATCCGGGCGAGCATCGGGAAAAGTTACAATCCGTGCGAGTACGGAAAAACTTTCCGAACGAGTACCGAAAAATGGTAGAATCAGGGTCAGTACCAGAAAATGATACAATCCGGGCGAGCAACGGGAAAAGTTACAATCCGTGCGAGTACGGAAAAACTTTCCGAACGAGTATCGAAAAATGGTAGAATCAGTGTCAGTACCGGAAAATGATACAATCCGGGCGAGTACCGGGAAAAGGTGGAATCCGTGCCAGTACGGAAAACTTTCCGAACGAGTACCGAAAAAGGATAGAATCAGGGTCAGTACCGGAAAATGATACAATCCGGGCGAGCATCGGGAAAAGTTACAATCCGTGCGAGTACGGAAAAACTTTCCGAACGAGTACCGAAAAAGGGTAGAATCAGGGTCAGTACCGGAAAATGATGCAATCCGGGCGAGTACCGGGAAAAGGTGGAATCCCTGCGAATACCGAAAAACTGTCCGAACGAGTACCGAAAAAGGGTAGAATAAGTGTCAGTACCGGAAAATGATACAATCCGGGCGAGCATCGGGAAAAGTTACAATCCGTGCGAGTACGAAAAAACTTTCCGAACGAGTACCGAAAAAGGGTAGAATCAGGGTCAGTACCAGAAAATGATATAATCCGGGCGAGGATCGGGAAAAGTTACAATCCATGCGAGTACGAAAAAACTTTCCGAACGAGTACCGAAAAAGGGTAGAATCAGGGTCAGTACCGGAAAATGATACAATCCGGGCGAGTACCGAGAAGAGGTGGAATCCCTGCGAATACCGAAAAACTGTTCGAACGAGTACCGAAAAAGGGTAGAATAAGTGTCAGTACCGGAAAATGATACAATCCGGGCGAGCATCGGGAAAAGTTACAATCCGTGCGAGTACGGAAAAACTTTCCGAACGAGTACCGAAAAAGGGTAGAATCAGGGTCAGTACCGGAAAATGATACAATCCGGGCGAGCATCGGGAAAAGTTACAATCCGTGCGAGTACGAAAAAACATTCCGAACGAGTACCGAAAAAGGGTGGAATCAGTGTCAGTACCGGAAAATGATACAATCCGGGCGAGCATCGGGAAAAGTTACAATCCGTGCGAGTACGGAAAAACTTTCCGAACGAGTATCGAAAAAGGGTAGAATCAGGGTCAGTACCGGAAAATGATGAAATCCGGGCGAGTACCGGGAAAAGGTGGAATCCCTGCGAATACCGAAAAACTGTCCGAACGAGTACCGAAAAAGGTAGAATAAGTGTCAGTACCGGAAAATGGTACAATCCGGGCGAGCATCGGGAAAAGTTACAATCCGTGCGAGTACGGAAAAACTTTCCGAACGAGTACCGAAAAATGGTAGAATCAGGGTCAGTACCGGAAAATGATACAATCCGGGCGAGCATCGGGAAAAGTTACATTCCGTGCGAGTACGAAAAAACTTTCCGAACGAGTACCGAAAAAGGGTAGAATCAGGGTCAGTACCAGAAAATGATACAATCCGGGCGAGCATCGGGAAAAGTTACAATCCGTGCGAGTACGAAAAAACTTTCCGAACGAGTACCGAAAAAGGGTAGAATCAGGGTCAGTACCGGAAAATGATACAATCCGGGCGAGTACCGGGAAAAGGTGGAATCCCTACGAATACCGAAGAACTGTTCGAACGAGTACCGAAAAAGGGTAGAATAAGTGTCAGTACCGGAAAATGATACAATCCGGGCGAGCATCGGGAAAAGTTACAATCCGTGCGAGTACGGAAAAACTTTCCGAACGAGTTCCGAAAAATGGTAGAATCAGGGTCAGTACCGGAAAATGATACAATCCGGGCGAGCATCGGGAAAAGTTACAATCCGTGCGAGTACGGAAAAACTTTCCGAACGTGTACCGAAAAAGGGTAGAATCAGGGTCAGTACCGGAAAATGATACAATCCGGGCGAGCATCGGGAAAAGTTACAATCCGTGCGAGTACGGAAAAACTTTCCGAACGAGTACCGAAAAAGGGTAGAATCAGGGTCAGTACCGGAAAATGATGCAATCCGGGCGAGTACCGGGAAAAGGTGGAATCCCTGCGAATACCGAAAAACTGTCCGAACGAGTACCGAAAAAGGGTAGAATAAGTGTCAGTACCGGAAAATGATACAATCCGGGCGAGCATCGGGAAAAGTTACAATCCGTGCGAGTACGGAAAAACTTTCCGAACGAGTACCGAAAAATGGTAGAATCAGGGTCAGTACCGGAAAATGATACAATCCGGGCGAGTACCGGGAAAAGGTGGAATCCCTGCGAATACCGAAGAACTGTTCGAACGAGTACCGAAAAAGGGTAGAATCAGTGTCAGTACCGGAAAATGATACAATCCGGGCGAGCATCGGGAAAAGTTACAATCCGTGCGAGTACGGAAAAACTTTCCGAACGAGTTCCGAAAAATGGTAGAATCAGGGTCAGTACCGGAAAATGATACAATCCGGGCGAGCATCGGGAAAAGTTACAATCCGTGCGAGTACGGAAAAACTTTTCGAACGTGTACCGAAAAAGGGTACAATTAGGGTCAGTACCAGAAAATTATACAATCCGGGCGAGCACCGGGAAAAGGTGGAATCCCTGCGAATAATGAAAAACTGTTCGAACGAGTACCGAAAAAGGGTAGAATAAGTGTCAGTACCGGAAAATGATACAATCCGGGCGAGCATCGGGAAAAGTTACAATCCGTGCGAGTACGGAAAAACTTTCCGAACGAGTACCGAAAAATGGTAGAATCAGGGTCAGTACCGGAAAATGATACAATCCGGGCGAGCATCGGGAAAAGTTACAATCCGTGCGAGTACGAAAAAACTTTCCGAACGAGTACCGAAAAAGGGTAGAATCAGGGTCAGTACCGGAAAATGATACAATCCGGGCGAGTACCGGGAAAAGGTGGAATCCCTACGAATACCGAAGAACTGTTCGAACGAGTACCGAAAAAGGGTAGAATAAGTGTCAGTACCGGAAAATGATACAATCCGGGCGAGCATCGGGAAAAGTTACAATCCGTGCGAGTACGGAAAAACTTTCCGAACGAGTTCCGAAAAATGGTAGAATCAGGGTCAGTACCGGAAAATGATACAATCCGGGCGAGCATCGGGAAAAGTTACATTCCGTGCGAGTACGAAAAAACTTTCCGAACGAGTACCGAAAAAGGGTAGAATCAGGGTCAGTACCAGAAAATGATACAATCCGGGCGAGCACCGGGAAAAGGTGGAATCCCTGCGAATAATGAAAAACTGTTCGAACGAGTACCGAAAAAGGGTAGAATAAGTGTCAGTACCGGAAAATGATACAATCCGGGCGAGCATCGGGAAAAGTTACAATCCGTGCGAGTACGGAAAAACTTTCCGAACGAGTACCGAAAAAGGGTAGAATCAGGGTCAGTACCGGAAAATGATACAATCCGGGCGAGCATCGGGAAAAGTTACAATCCGTGCGAGTACGGAAAAACTTTCCGAACGAGTACCGAAAAAGGGTAGAATCAGGGTCAGTACCGGAAAATGATGCAATCCGGGCGAGTACCGGGAAAAGGTGGAATCCCTGCGAATACCGAAAAACTGTCCGAACGAGTACCGAAAAAGGGTAGAATAAGTGTCAGTACCGGAAAATGATACAATCCGGGCGAGCATCGGGAAAAGTTACAATCCGTGCGAGTACGGAAAAACTTTCCGAACGAGTACCGAAAAATGCTAGAATCAGGGTCAGTACCGGAAAATGATACAATCCGGGCGAGTACCGGGAAAAGGTGGAATCCCTGCGAATACCGAAGAACTGTTCGAACGAGTACCGAAAAAGGGTAGAATAAGTGTCAGTACCGGAAAATGATACAATCCGGGCGAGCATCGGGAAAAGTTACAATCCGTGCGAGTACGGAAAAACTTTCCGAACGAGTTCCGAAAAATGGTAGAATCAGGGTCAGTACCGGAAAATGATACAATCCGGGCGAGCATCGGGAAAAGTTACAATCCGTGCGAGTACGGAAAAACTTTCCGAACGTGTACCGAAAAAGGGTACAATTAGGGTCAGTACCAGAAAATTATACAATCCGGGCGAGCACCGGGAAAAGGTGGAATCCCTGCGAATAATGAAAAACTGTTCGAACGAGTACCGAAAAAGGGTAGAATAAGTGTCAGTACAGGAAAATGATACAATCCGGGCGAGCATCGGGAAAAGTTACAATCCGTGCGAGTACGGAAAAACTTTCCGAACGAGTATCGAAAAAGGGTAGAATCAGGGTCAGTACCGGAAAATGATGAAATCCGGGCGAGTACCGGGAAAAGGTGGAATCCCTGCGAATACCGAAAAACTGTCCGAACGAGTACCGAAAAAGGTAGAATAAGTGTCAGTACCGGAAAATGGTACAATCCGGGCGAGCATCGGGAAAAGTTACAATCCGTGCGAGTACGGAAAAACTTTCCGAACGAGTACCGAAAAATGGTAGAATCAGGGTCAGTACCGGAAAATGATACAATCCGGGCGAGCATCGGGAAAAGTTACATTCCGTGCGAGTACGAAAAAACTTTCCGAACGAGTACCGAAAAAGGGTAGAATCAGGGTCAGTACCAGAAAATGATACAATCCGGGCGAGCATCGGGAAAAGTTACAATCCGTGCGAGTACGAAAAAACTTTCCGAACGAGTACCGAAAAAGGGTAGAATCAGGGTCAGTACCGGAAAATGATACAATCCGGGCGAGTACCGGGAAAAGGTGGAATCCCTACGAATACCGAAGAACTGTTCGAACGAGTACCGAAAAAGGGTAGAATAAGTGTCAGTACCGGAAAATGATACAATCCGGGCGAGCATCGGGAAAAGTTACAATCCGTGCGAGTACGGAAAAACTTTCCGAACGAGTTCCGAAAAATGGTAGAATCAGGGTCAGTACCGGAAAATGATACAATCCGGGCGAGCATCGGGAAAAGTTACAATCCGTGCGAGTACGGAAAAACTTTCCGAACGTGTACCGAAAAAGGGTAGAATCAGGGTCAGTACCGGAAAATGATACAATCCGGGCGAGCATCGGGAAAAGTTACAATCCGTGCGAGTACGGAAAAACTTTCCGAACGAGTACCGAAAAAGGGTAGAATCAGGGTCAGTACCGGAAAATGATGCAATCCGGGCGAGTACCGGGAAAAGGTGGAATCCCTGCGAATACCGAAAAACTGTCCGAACGAGTACCGAAAAAGGGTAGAATAAGTGTCAGTACCGGAAAATGATACAATCCGGGCGAGCATCGGGAAAAGTTACAATCCGTGCGAGTACGGAAAAACTTTTCGAACGAGTACCGAAAAATGGTAGAATCAGGGTCAGTACCGGAAAATGATACAATCCGGGCGAGTACCGGGAAAAGGTGGAATCCCTGCGAATACCGAAGAACTGTTCGAACGAGTACCGAAAAAGGGTAGAATAAGTGTCAGTACCGGAAAATGATACAATCCGGGCGAGCATCGGGAAAAGTTACAATCCGTGCGAGTACGGAAAAACTTTCCGAACGAGTTCCGAAAAATGGTAGAATCAGGGTCAGTACCGGAAAATGATACAATCCGGGCGAGCATCGGGAAAAGTTACAATCCGTGCGAGTACGGAAAAACTTTCCGAACGTGTACCGAAAAAGGGTACAATTAGGGTCAGTACCAGAAAATTATACAATCCGGGCGAGCACCGGGAAAAGGTGGAATCCCTGCGAATAATGAAAAACTGTTCGAACGAGTACCGAAAAAGGGTAGAATAAGTGTCAGTACCGGAAAATGATACAATCCGGGCGAGCATCGGGAAAAGTTACAATCCGTGCGAGTACGGAAAAACTTTCCGAACGAGTACCGAAAAATGGTAGAATCAGGGTCAGTACCGGAAAATGATACAATCCGGGCGAGCATCGGGAAAAGTTACAATCCGTGCGAGTACGGAAAAACTTTCCGAACGAGTACCGAAAAAGGGTAGAATCAGGGTCAGTACCGGAAAATGATGCAATCCGGGCGAGTACCGGGAAAAGGTGGAATCCCTGCGAATACCGAAAAACTGTCCGAACGAGTACCGAAAAAGGGTAGAATAAGTGTCAGTACCGGAAAATGATACAATCCGGGCGAGCATCGGGAAAAGTTACAATCCGTGCGAGTACGGAAAAACTTTCCGAACGAGTACCGAAAAATGGTAGAATCAGGGTCAGTACCGGAAAATGATACAATCCGGGCGAGTACCGGGAAAAGGTGGAATCCCTGCGAATACCGAAGAACTGTTCGAACGAGTACCGAAAAAGGGTAGAATAAGTGTCAGTACTGGAAAATGATACAATCCGGGCGAGCATCGGGAAAAGTTACAATCCGTGCGAGTACGGAAAAACTTTCCGAACGAGTTCCGAAAAATGGTAGAATCGGGGTCAGTACCGGAAAATGATACAATCCGGGCGAGCATCGGGAAAAGTTACAATCCGTGCGAGTACGGAAAAACTTTCCGAACGTGTACCGAAAAAGGGTACAATTAGGGTCAGTACCAGAAAATTATACAATCCGGGCGAGCACCGGGAAAAGGTGGAATCCCTGCGAATAATGAAAAACTGTTCGAACGAGTACCGAAAAAGGGTAGAATAAGTGTCAGTACCGGAAAATGATACAATCCGGGCGAGCATCGGGAAAAGTTACAATCCGTGCGAGTACGGAAAAACTTTCCGAACGAGTACCGAAAAATGGTAGAATCAGGGTCAGTACCGGAAAATGATACAATCCGGGCGAGCATCGGGAAAAGTTACATTCCGTGCGAGTACGAAAAAACTTTCCGAACGAGTACCGAAAAAGGGTAGAATCAGGGTCAGTACCAGAAAATGATATAATCCGGGCGAGCATCGGGAAAAGTTACAATCCGTGCGAGTACGAAAAAACTTTCCGAACGAGTACCGAAACAGGGTAGAATCAGGGTCAGTACCGGAAAATGATACAATCCGGGCGAGTACCGGGAAAAGGTGGAATCCCTGCGAATACCGAAAAACTGTTCGAACGAGTACCGAAAAAGGGTAGAATAAGTGTCAGTACCCGAAAATGATACAATCCGGGCGAGCATCGGGAAAAGTTACAATCCGTGCGAGTACGAAAAAACTTTCCGAACGAGTACCGAAAAAGGTTAGAATCAGGGTCAGTACCGGAAAATGATACAATCCGGGCGAGTACCGGGAAAAGGTGGAATCCCTGCGAATACCGAAAAACTGTTCGAATGAGTACCGAAAAAGGGTAGAATAAGTGTCAGTACCGGAAAATGATACAATCCGGGCGAGCATCGGGAAAAGTTACAATCCGTGCGAGTACGGAAAAACTTTCCGAACGAGTACCGAAAAAGGGTAGAATCAGGGTCAGTACCGGAAAATGATACAATCCGGGCGAGCATCGGGAAAAGTTACAATCCGTGCGAGTACGAAAAAACTTTCCGAACGAGTACCGAAAAAGGGTAGAATCAGGGTCAGTACCAGAAAATTATACAATCCGGGCGAGCACCGGGAAAAGGTGGAATCCCTGCGAATACCGAAAAACTGTTCGAACGAGTACCGAAAAAGGGTAGAATAAGTGTCAGTACCGGAAAATGATACAATCCGGGCGAGCATCGGGAAAAGTTACAATCCGTGCGAGTACGAAAAAACTTTCCGAACGAGTACCGAAAAAGGGTAGAATCAGGGTCAGTACGGAAAAATGATACAATCCGGGCGAGCATCGGGAAAAGTTACAATCCGTGCGAGTACGAAAAAACTTTCCGAACGAGTACTGAAAAAGGGTAGAATCAGGGTCAGTACCGGAAAATGATACAATCCGGGCGAGTACCGGGAAAAGGTGGAATCCCTGCGAATACCGAAAAACTGTTCGAACGAGTACCGAAAAAGGGTAGAATCAGTGTCAGAACCGGAAAATGATACAATCCGGGCGAGCATCGAGAAAAGTTACAATCCGTGCGAGTACGGAAAAACTTTCCGAACGAGTACCGAAAAAAGGTAGAATCAGGGTCAGTACCGGAAAATGATACAATCCGGGCGAGCATCGGGAAAAGTTACAATCCGTGCGAGTACGGAAAAACTTTTCGAACGAGTATCGAAAAATGGTAGAATCAGTGTCAGTACCGGAAAATGATACAATCCGGGCGAGTACCGGGAAAAGGTGGAATCCGTGCCAGTACGGAAAAACTTTCCGAACGAGTACCGAAAAAGGATAGAATCAGGGTCAGTACCGGAAAATGATACAATCCGGGCGAGCATCGGGAAAAGTTACAATCCGTGCGAGTACGGAAAAACTTTCCGAACGTGTACCGAAAAAGGGTACAATTAGGGTCAGTACCAGAAAATCATACAATCCGGGCGAGCACCGGGAAAAGGTGGAATCCCTGCGAATAATGAAAAACTGTTCGAACGAGTACCGAAAAAGGGTAGAATAAGTGTCAGTACCGGAAAATGATACAATCCGGGCGAGCATCGGGAAAAGTTACAATCCGTGCGAGTACGGAAAAACTTTCCGAACGAGTACCGAAAAAAGGTAGAATCAGGGTCAGTACCGGAAAATGATACAATCCGGGCGAGCATCGGGAAAAGTTACAATCCGTGCGAGTACGGAAAAACTTTCCGAACGAGTATCGAAAAATGGTAGAATCAGTGTCAGTACCGGAAAATGATACAATCCGGGCGAGTACCGGGAAAAGGTGGAATCCGTGCCAGTACGGAAAAACTTTCCGAACGAGTACCGAAAAAGGATAGAATCAGGGTCAGTACCGGAAAATGATACAATCCGGGCGAGCATCGGGAAAAGTTACAATCCGTGCGATTACGGAAAAACTTTCCGAACGAGTATCGAAAAATGGTAGAATCAGTGTCAGTACCGGAAAATGATACAATCCGGGCGAGTACCGGGAAAAGGTGGAATCCGTGCCAGTACGGAAAAACTTTCCGAACGAGTACCGAAAAAGGATAGAATCAGGGTCAGTACCGGAAAATGATACAATCCGGGCGAGCATCGGGAAAAGTTACAATCCGTGCGAGTACGGAAAAACTTTCCGAACGAGTACCGAAAAAGGGTAGAATCAGGGTCAGTACCGGAAAATGATACAATCCGGGCGAGCATCGGGAAAAGTTACAATCCGTGCGAGTACGGAAAAACTTTCCGAACGAGTACCGAAAAATGGTAGAATCAGGGTCAGTACCCGAAAATGATACAATCCGGGCGAGCATCGGGAAAAGTTACAATCCGTGCGAGTACGGAAAAACTTTCCGAACGTGTACCGAAAAAGGGTACAATTAGGGTCAGTACCAGAAAATTATACAATCCGGGCGAGCACCGGGAAAAGGTGGAATCCCTGCGAATAATGAAAAACTGTTCGAACGAGTACCGAAAAAGGGTAGAATAAGTGTCAGTACCGGAAAATGATACAATCCGGGCGAGCATCGGGAAAAGTTACAATCCGTGCGAGTACGGAAAAACTTTCCGAACGAGTACCGAAAAATGGTAGAATCAGGGTCAGTACCGGAAAATGATACAATCCGGGCGAGCATCGGGAAAAGTTACATTCCGTGCGAGTACGAAAAAACTTTCCGAACGAGTACCGAAAAAGGGTAGAATCAGGGTCAGTACCAGAAAATGATATAATCCGGGCGAGCATCGGGAAAAGTTACAATCCGTGCGAGTACGAAAAAACTATCCGAACGAGTACCGAAACAGGGTAGAATCAGGGTCAGTACCGGAAAATGATACAATCCGGGCGAGTACCGGGAAAAGGTGGAATCCCTGCGAATACCGAAAAACTGTTCGAACGAGTACCGAAAAAGGGTAGAATAAGTGTCAGTACCGGAAAATGATACAATCCGGGCGAGCATCGGGAAAAGTTACAATCCGTGCGAGTACGGAAAAACTTTCCGAACGAGTACCGAAAAAGGGTAGAATCAGGGTCAGTACCGGAAAATGATACAATCCGGGCGAGCATCGGGAAAAGTTACAATCCGTGCGACTACGAAAAAACTTTCCGAACGAGTACCGAAAAAGGGTAGAATCAGGGTTAGTACCGGAAAATGATACAATCCGGTCGAGTACCGGGAAAAGGTGGAATCCCTGCGAATACCGAAAAACTGTTCGAACGAGTACCGAAAAAGGGTAGAATCAGTGTCAGTACCGGAAAATGATACAATCCGGGCGAGCATCGGGAAAAGTTACAATCCGTGCGAGTACGGAAAAACTTTCCGAACGAGTACCGAAAAATGGTAGAATCAGGGTCAGTACCGGAAAATGATACAATCCGGGCGAGCATCGGGAAAAGTTACATTCCGTGCGAGTACGAAAAAACTTTCCGAACGAGTACCGAAAAAGGGTAGAATCAGGGTCAGTACCCGAAAATGATACAATCCGGGCGAGCATCGGGAAAAGTTACAATCCGTGCGAGTACGAAAAAACTTTCCGAACGAGTACCGAAAAAGGTTAGAATCAGGGTCAGTACCGGAAAATGATACAATCCGGGCGAGTACTGGGAAAAGGTGGAATCCCTGCGAATACCGAAAAACTGTTCGAATGAGTACCGAAAAAGGGTAGAATAAGTGTCAGTACCGGAAAATGATACAATCCGGGCGAGCATCGGGAAAAGTTACAATCCGTGCGAGTACGGAAAAACTTTCCGAACGAGTACCGAAAAAGGGTAGAATCAGGGTCAGTACCGGAAAATGATACAATCCGGGCGAGCATCGGGAAAAGTTACAATCCGTTCGAGTACGAAAAAACTTTCCGAACGAGTACCGAAAAAGGGTAGAATCAGGGTCAGTACCAGAAAATTATACAATCCGGGCGAGCACCGGGAAAAGGTGGAATCCCTGCGAATACCGAAAAACTGTTCGAACGAGTACCGAAAAAGGGTAGAATAAGTGTCAGTACCGGAAAATGATACAATCCGGGCGAGCATCGGGAAAAGTTACAATCCGTGCGAGTACGGAAAAACTTTCCGAACGAGTACCGAAAAAAGGTAGAATCAGGGTCAGTACCGGAAAATGATACAATCCGGGCGAGCATCGGGAAAAGTTACAATCCGTGCGAGTACGGAAAAACTTTCCGAACGAGTACCGAAAAAGGGTAGAATTAGGGTCAGTACCAGAAAATGATACAATCCGGGCGAGTACCGGGAAAAGGTGGAATCCCTGCGAATACCGAAAAACTGTCTGAACGAGTACCGAAAAAGGGTAGAATCAGTGTCAGTACCGGAAAATGATACAATCCGGGCGAGCATCGGGAAAAGTTACAATCCGTGCGAGTACGGAAAAACTTTCCGAACGAGTACCGAAAAATGGTAGAATCAGGGTCAGTACCGGAAAATGATACAATCCGGGCGAGCAACGGGAAAAGTTACAATCCGTGCGAGTACGGAAAAACTTTCCGAACGAGTATCGAAAAATGGTAGAATCAGTGTCAGTACCGGAAAATGATACAATCCGGGCGAGTACCGGGAAAAGGTGGAATCCGTGCCAGTACGGAAAACTTTCCGAACGAGTACCGAAAAAGGATAGAATCAGGGTCAGTACCGGAAAATGATACAATCCGGGCGAGCATCGGGAAAAGTTACAATCCGTGCGAGTACGGAAAAACTTTCCGAACGAGTACCGAAAAAGGGTAGAATCAGGGTCAGTACCGGAAAATGATACAATCCGGGCGAGCATCGGGAAAAGTTACAATCCGTGCGAGTACGGAAAAACTTTCCGAACGAGTACCGAAAAATGGTAGAATCAGGGTCAGTACCGGAAAATGATACAATCCGGGCGAGCATCGGGAAAAGTTACATTCCGTGCGAGTACGAAAAAACTTTCCGAACGAGTACCGAAAAGGGGTAGAATCAGGGTCAGTACCAGAAAATGATACAATCCGGGCGAGCATCGGGAAAAGTTACAATCCGTGCGAGTACGA
Organism: Vitis cinerea var. helleri x Vitis rupestris; assembly: GCA_945999865.1. NCBI lineage: Eukaryota > Viridiplantae > Streptophyta > Magnoliopsida > Vitales > Vitaceae > Vitis > Vitis cinerea var. helleri x Vitis rupestris. The sequence continues at coordinate 28,879 of CAMFYI010000286.1, read as the reverse complement.
AAAAACTTTCCGAACGAGTACCGAAAAATGGTAGAATCAGGGTCAGTACCGGAAAATGATACAATCCGGGCGAGTACCGGGAAAAGGTGGAATCCCTGCGAATACCGAAAAACTGTCCGAACGAGTACCGAAAAAGGGTAGAATCAGTGTCAGTACCGGAAAATGATACAATCCGGACGAGCATCGGGAAAAGTTACAATCCGTGCGAGTACGGAAAAACTTTCCGAACGAGTACCGAAAAAAGGTAGAATCAGGGTCAGTACCGGAAAATGATACAATCCGGGCGAGCATCGGGAAAAGTTACAATCCGTGCGAGTACGGAAAAACTTTCCGAACGAGTACCGAAAAAGGGTAGAATTAGGGTCAGTACCAGAAAATGATACAATCCGGGCGAGTACCGGGAAAAGGTGGAATCCCTGCGAATACCGAAAAACTGTCTGAACGAGTACCGAAAAAGGGTAGAATCAGTGTCAGTACCGGAAAATGATACAATCCGGGCGAGCATCGGGAAAAGTTACAATCCGTGCGAGTACGGAAAAACTTTCCGAACGAGTACCGAAAAAGGGTAGAATCAGGGTCAGTACCGGAAAATGATACAATCCGGGCGAGCATCGGGAAAAGTTACAATCCGTGCGAGTACGGAAAAACATTCCGAACGAGTACCGAAAAAGGGTAGAATCAGGGTCAGTACCGGAAAATGATACAATCCGGGCGAGCATCGGGAAAAGTTACAATCCGTGCGAGTACGAAAAAACATTCCGAACGAGTACCGAAAAAGGGTGGAATCAGTGTCAGTACCGGAAAATGATACAATCCGGGCTAGTATCGGGAAAAGGTGGAATCCATGCGAATACCGAAAAACTGTCCGAACGAGTACCGAAAAAGGGTAGAATCAGTGTCAGTACCGGAAAATGATACAATCCGGGCGAGCATCGGGAAAAGTTACAATCCGTGCGAGTACGGAAAAACTTTCCGAACGAGTACCGAAAAAAGGTAGAATCAGGGTCAGTACCGGAAAATGATACAATCCGGGCGAGCATCGGGAAAAGTTACAATCCGTGCGAGTACGGAAAAACTTTCCGAACGAGTACCGAAAAAGGGTAGAATTAGGGTCAGTACCAGAAAATGATACAATCCGGGCGAGTACCGGGAAAAGGTGGAATCCCTGCGAATACCGAAAAACTGTCTGAACGAGTACCGAAAAAGGGTAGAATCAGTGTCAGTACCGGAAAATGATACAATCCGGGCGAGCATCGGGAAAAGTTACAATCCGTGCGAGTACGGAAAAACTTTCCGAACGAGTACCGAAAAAGGGTAGAATCAGGGTCAGTACCGGAAAATGATACAATCCGGGCGAGCATCGGGAAAAGTTACAATCCGTGCGAGTACGAAAAAACTTTCCGAACGAGTACCGAATAAAGGTAGAATCAGGGTCAGTACCGGAAAATGATACAATCCGGGCGAGTACCGGGAAAAGGTGGAATCCCTGCGAATACCGAAAAACTGTCCGAACGAGTACCGAAAAAGGGTAGAATAAGTGTCAGTATCGGAAAATGATACAATCCGGGCGAGCATCGGGAAAAGTTACAATCCGTGCGAGTACGGAAAAACATTCCGAACGAGTACCGAAAAATGGTAGAATCAGGGTCAGTACCGGAAAATGATACAATCCGGGCGAGCATCGGGAAAAGTTACAATCCGTGCGAGTACGGAAAAACTTTCCGAACGAGTACCGAAAAAGGGTAGAATCAGGGTCAGTACCGGAAAATGATACAATCCGGGCGGGCATCGGGAAAAGTTACAATCCGTGCGAGTACGAAAAAACATTCCGAACGAGTATCGAAAAAGGGTAGAATCAGTGTCAGTACCGGAAAATGATACAATCCGGGCGAGCATCGGGAAAAGTTACAATCCGTGCGAGTACGGAAAAACTTTCCGAACGAGTACCGAAAAAGGGTAGAATCACGGTGAGTACCGGAAAATGATACAATCCGGGCTTGCATCGGGAAAAGTTACAATCCGTGCTAGTACGGAAAAAGTTTCCGAACGAGTACCGAAAAAGGGTAGAATCAGGGTCAGTACCGGAAAATGATACAATCCGGGCGAGCATCGGGAAAAGTTACATTCCGTGCGAGTACGAAAAAACTTTCCGAACGAGTACCGAAAAAGGGTCGAATTAGGGTCAGTACCGGAAAATGATACAATCCGGGCGAGTACCGGGAAAAGGTGGAATTCCTGCGAATACCGAAAAACTGTCCGAACGAGTACCGAAAAAGGGTAGAATCAGTGTCAGTACCGGAAAATGATACAATCCGGGCGAGCATCGGGAAAAGTTACAATCCGTGCGAGTACGGAAAAACTTTCCGAACGAGTACCGAAAAAGGGTAGAATCACGGTGAGTACCGGAAAATGATACAATCCGGGCTTGCATCGGGAAAAGTTACAATCCGTGCTAGTACGGAAAAAGTTTCCGAAGGAGTACCGAAAAAGGGTAGAATCAGGGTCAGTACCGGAAAATGATACAATCCGGGCGAGCATTGGGAAAAGTTACAATCCGTGCGAGTGCGGAAAAACTTTTCGAACGAGTACCGAAAAAGGGTAGAATCAGGGTCAGTACCGGAAAATGATACAATCCGGGAGAGTACCGGGAAAAGGTGGAATCCCTGCGAATACCGAAAAACTGTCCGAACGAGTACCGAAAAAGGGTAGAATCAGTGTCAGTACCGGAAAATGATACAATCCGGGCGAGCATCGGGAAAAGTTACAATCCGTGCGAGTACGGAAAAACTTTCCGAACGAGTACCGAAAAAGGGTAGAATCAGGGTCAGTACCGGAAAATGATACAATCCGGGAGAGTACCGGGAAAAGGTGGAATCCCTGCGACTACCGAAAAACTGTCCGAACAAGTACCGAAAAAGGGTAGAATCAGTGTCAGTACCGGAAAATGAAACAATCCGGGCGAGCATCGGGAAAAGTTACAATCCGTGCGAGTACGAAAAAACATTCCGAACGAGTACCGAAAAAGGGTGGAATCAGTGTCAGTACCGGAAAATGATACAATCCGGGCGAGCATCGGGAAAAGTTACAATCCGTGTGAGTACGGAAAAACTTTCCGAACGAGTACCGAAAAAGGGTAGAATCAGGGTGAGTACCGGAAAATGATACAATCCGGGCGAGCATCGGGAAAAGTTACAATCCGTGCGAGTACGAAAAAACTTTCCGAACGAGTACCGAAAAAGGGTAGAATCAGGGTCAGTACCGGAAAATGATACAATCCGGGCGAGCATCGGGAAAAGATAGAATCCGTGCGAGTACGGAAAAACTTTCCGAACGAGTAACGAAAAAGGGTAGAATCAGTGTCAGTACCGGAAAATGATACAATCCGGGCTTGCATCGGGAAAAGTTACAATCCGTGCTAGTACGGAAAAACTTTCCGAACGAGTACCGAAAAAGGGTAGAATCAGGGTCAGTACCGGAAAATGATACAATCCGGGCGAGCATCGGGAAAAGTTACAATCCGTGCGAGTACGAAAAAACTTTCCGAACGAGTACCGAAAAAGGGTAGAATCAGGGTCAGTACCGGAAAATGATACAATCCGGGCGAGCATCGGGAAAAGATAGAATCCGTGCGAGTACGGAAAAACTTTCCGAACGAGTAACGAAAAAGGGTAGAATCAGTGTCAGTACCGGAAAATGATACAATCCGGGCGAGCATCGGGAAAAGTTACAATCCGTGCGAGTACGGAAAAACTTTCCGAACGAGTACCGAAAAATGGTAGTATCAGGGTCAATACCAGGAAATGATACAATCCGGGCGAGCATCGGGAAAAGGTACAATCCGTGCGAGTACGGAAAAACTTTCCGAACGAATACCGAAAAAGGGTAGAATCAGGGTTAGTACCGGAAAATGATACAATCCGGGCGAGCATCGGGAAAAGTTACAATCCGTGCGAGTACGGAAAAACTTTCCGAACGAGTACGGAAAAAGGGTGGAATCAGGGTCAGTACCGGAAAATGATACAATCCGGGCGAGCATCGAGAAAAGTTACAATCCGTGCTAGTACGGAAAAAGTTTCCGAACGAGTACCGAAAAAGGGTAGAATCAGGGTCAGTACCGGAAAATGATACAATCCGGGAGAGTACCGGGGAAAGGTGGAATCCCTGCGAATACCGAAAAACTGTCCGAACGAGTACCGAAAAAGGGTAGAATCAGTGTCAGTACCGGAAAATGATACAATCCGGGCGAGCATCGGGAAAAGTTACAATCCGTGCGAGTACGGAAAAACTTTCCGAACGAGTACCGAAAAAGGGTAGAATCAGGGTCAGTACCGGAAAATGATACAATCCGGGAAAGTACCGGGAAAAGGTGGAATCCCTGCGACTACCGAAAAACTGTCCGAACGAGTACCGAAAAAGGGTAGAATCAGTGTCAGTACCGGAAAATGATACAATCCGGGCGAGCATCGGGAAAACTTACAATCCGTGCGAGTACGAAAAAACATTCCGAACGAGTACCGAAAAAGGGTGGAATCAGTGTCAGTACCGGAAAATGATACAATCCGGGCGAGCATCTTGAAAAGTTACAATCCGTGCGAGTACGGAAAAACTTTCTGAACGAGTACCGAAAAAGGGTAGAATCAGGGTCAGTACCGGAAAATGATACAATCCGGGCGAGCATCGGGAAAAGTTACATTCCGTGCGAGTACGGAAAAACTTTCCGAACGAGTACCGAAAAAGGGTCGAATTAGGGTCAGTACCGGAAAATGATACAATCCGGGAGAGTACCGGGAAAAGGTGGAATTCCTGCGAATACCGAAAAACTGTCCGAACGAGTACCGAAAAAGGGTAGAATCAGTGTCAGTACCGGAAAATGATACAATCCGGGCGAGCATCGGGAAAAGTTACAATCCGTGCGAGTACGGAAAAACTTCCAGAACGAGTACCGAAAAAGGGTAGAATCAGGGTCAGTACCGGAAAATGATACAATCCGGGAGAGTACCGGGAAAAGGTGGAATCCCTGCGACTACCGAAAAACTGTCCGAACGAGTACCGAAAAAGGGTAGAATCAGTGTCAGTACCGGAAAATGATACAATCCGGGCGAGCATCGGGAAAACTTACAATCCGTGCGAGTACGAAAAAACATTCCGAACGAGTACCGAAAAAGGGTGGAATCAGTGTCAGTACCGGAAAATGATACAATCCGGGCGAGCATCTTGAAAAGTTACAATCCGTGCGAGTACGGAAAAACTTTCCGAACGAGTACCGAAAAAGGGTAGAATCAGGGTCAGTACCGGAAAATGATACAATCCGGGCGAGCATCGGGAAAAGTTACAATCCGTGCGAGTACGAAAAAACTTTCCGAACGAGTACCGAAAAAGGGTAGAATCAGGGTCAGTACCGGAAAATGATACAATCCGGGCGAGCATCGGGAAAAGATAGAATCCGTGCGAGTACGGAAAAACTTTCCGAACGAGTAACGAAAAAGGGTAGAATCAGTGTCAGTACCGGAAAATGATACAATCCGGGCTTGCATCGGGAAAAGTTACAATCCGTGCGAGTACGAAAAAACATTCCGAACGAGTACCGAAAAAGGGTGGAATCAGTGTCAGTACCGGAAAATGATACAATCCGGGCGAGCATCGGGAAAAGTTACAATCCGTGTGAGTACGGAAAAACTTTCCGAACGAGTACCGAAAAAGGGTAGAATCAGGGTGAGTACCGGAAAATGATACAATCCGGGCGAGCATCGGGAAAAGTTACAATCCGTGCGAGTACGAAAAAACTTTCCGAACGAGTACCGAAAAATGGTAGAATCAGGGTCAGTACCGGAAAATGATACAATCCGGGCGAGCATCGGGAAAAGTTACATTCCGTGCGAGTACGAAAAAACTTTCCGAACGAGTACCGAAAAGGGGTAGAATCAGGGTCAGTACCAGAAAATGATACAATCCGGGCGAGCATCGGGAAAAGTTACAATCCGTGCGAGTACGAAAAAACTTTCCGAACGAGTACCGAAAAATGGTAGAATCAGGGTCAGTACCGGAAAATGATACAATCCGGGCGAGTACCGGGAAAAGGTGGAATCCCTGCGAATACCGAAAAACTGTCCGAACGAGTACCGAAAAAGGGTAGAATCAGTGTCAGTACCGGAAAATGATACAATCCGGACGAGCATCGGGAAAAGTTACAATCCGTGCGAGTACGGAAAAACTTTCCGAACGAGTACCGAAAAAAGGTAGAATCAGGGTCAGTACCGGAAAATGATACAATCCGGGCGAGCATCGGGAAAAGTTACAATCCGTGCGAGTACGGAAAAACTTTCCGAACGAGTACCGAAAAAGGGTAGAATTAGGGTCAGTACCAGAAAATGATACAATCCGGGCGAGTACCGGGAAAAGGTGGAATCCCTGCGAATACCGAAAAACTGTCTGAACGAGTACCGAAAAAGGGTAGAATCAGTGTCAGTACCGGAAAATGATACAATCCGGGCGAGCATCGGGAAAAGTTACAATCCGTGCGAGTACGGAAAAACTTTCCGAACGAGTACCGAAAAAGGGTAGAATCAGGGTCAGTACCGGAAAATGATACAATCCGGGCGAGCATCGGGAAAAGTTACAATCCGTGCGAGTACGGAAAAACATTCCGAACGAGTACCGAAAAAGGGTAGAATCAGGGTCAGTACCGGAAAATGATACAATCCGGGCGAGCATCGGGAAAAGTTACAATCCGTGCGAGTACGAAAAAACATTCCGAACGAGTACCGAAAAAGGGTGGAATCAGTGTCAGTACCGGAAAATGATACAATCCGGGCTAGTATCGGGAAAAGGTGGAATCCATGCGAATACCGAAAAACTGTCCGAACGAGTACCGAAAAAGGGTAGAATCAGTGTCAGTACCGGAAAATGATACAATCCGGGCGAGCATCGGGAAAAGTTACAATCCGTGCGAGTACGGAAAAACTTTCCGAACGAGTACCGAAAAAAGGTAGAATCAGGGTCAGTACCGGAAAATGATACAATCCGGGCGAGCATCGGGAAAAGTTACAATCCGTGCGAGTACGGAAAAACTTTCCGAACGAGTACCGAAAAAGGGTAGAATTAGGGTCAGTACCAGAAAATGATACAATCCGGGCGAGTACCGGGAAAAGGTGGAATCCCTGCGAATACCGAAAAACTGTCTGAACGAGTACCGAAAAAGGGTAGAATCAGTGTCAGTACCGGAAAATGATACAATCCGGGCGAGCATCGGGAAAAGTTACAATCCGTGCGAGTACGGAAAAACTTTCCGAACGAGTACCGAAAAAGGGTAGAATCAGGGTCAGTACCGGAAAATGATACAATCCGGGCGAGCATCGGGAAAAGTTACAATCCGTGCGAGTACGAAAAAACTTTCCGAACGAGTACCGAATAAAGGTAGAATCAGGGTCAGTACCGGAAAATGATACAATCCGGGCGAGTACCGGGAAAAGGTGGAATCCCTGCGAATACCGAAAAACTGTCCGAACGAGTACCGAAAAAGGGTAGAATAAGTGTCAGTATCGGAAAATGATACAATCCGGGCGAGCATCGGGAAAAGTTACAATCCGTGCGAGTACGGAAAAACATTCCGAACGAGTACCGAAAAATGGTAGAATCAGGGTCAGTACCGGAAAATGATACAATCCGGGCGAGCATCGGGAAAAGTTACAATCCGTGCGAGTACGGAAAAACTTTCCGAACGAGTACCGAAAAAGGGTAGAATCAGGGTCAGTACCGGAAAATGATACAATCCGGGCGGGCATCGGGAAAAGTTACAATCCGTGCGAGTACGAAAAAACATTCCGAACGAGTATCGAAAAAGGGTAGAATCAGTGTCAGTACCGGAAAATGATACAATCCGGGCGAGCATCGGGAAAAGTTACAATCCGTGCGAGTACGGAAAAACTTTCCGAACGAGTACCGAAAAAGGGTAGAATCACGGTGAGTACCGGAAAATGATACAATCCGGGCTTGCATCGGGAAAAGTTACAATCCGTGCTAGTACGGAAAAAGTTTCCGAACGAGTACCGAAAAAGGGTAGAATCAGGGTCAGTACCGGAAAATGATACAATCCGGGCGAGCATCGGGAAAAGTTACATTCCGTGCGAGTACGAAAAAACTTTCCGAACGAGTACCGAAAAAGGGTCGAATTAGGGTCAGTACCGGAAAATGATACAATCCGGGCGAGTACCGGGAAAAGGTGGAATTCCTGCGAATACCGAAAAACTGTCCGAACGAGTACCGAAAAAGGGTAGAATCAGTGTCAGTACCGGAAAATGATACAATCCGGGCGAGCATCGGGAAAAGTTACAATCCGTGCGAGTACGGAAAAACTTTCCGAACGAGTACCGAAAAAGGGTAGAATCACGGTGAGTACCGGAAAATGATACAATCCGGGCTTGCATCGGGAAAAGTTACAATCCGTGCTAGTACGGAAAAAGTTTCCGAAGGAGTACCGAAAAAGGGTAGAATCAGGGTCAGTACCGGAAAATGATACAATCCGGGCGAGCATTGGGAAAAGTTACAATCCGTGCGAGTGCGGAAAAACTTTTCGAACGAGTACCGAAAAAGGGTAGAATCAGGGTCAGTACCGGAAAATGATACAATCCGGGAGAGTACCGGGAAAAGGTGGAATCCCTGCGAATACCGAAAAACTGTCCGAACGAGTACCGAAAAAGGGTAGAATCAGTGTCAGTACCGGAAAATGATACAATCCGGGCGAGCATCGGGAAAAGTTACAATCCGTGCGAGTACGGAAAAACTTTCCGAACGAGTACCGAAAAAGGGTAGAATCAGGGTCAGTACCGGAAAATGATACAATCCGGGAGAGTACCGGGAAAAGGTGGAATCCCTGCGACTACCGAAAAACTGTCCGAACAAGTACCGAAAAAGGGTAGAATCAGTGTCAGTACCGGAAAATGAAACAATCCGGGCGAGCATCGGGAAAAGTTACAATCCGTGCGAGTACGAAAAAACATTCCGAACGAGTACCGAAAAAGGGTGGAATCAGTGTCAGTACCGGAAAATGATACAATCCGGGCGAGCATCGGGAAAAGTTACAATCCGTGTGAGTACGGAAAAACTTTCCGAACGAGTACCGAAAAAGGGTAGAATCAGGGTGAGTACCGGAAAATGATACAATCCGGGCGAGCATCGGGAAAAGTTACAATCCGTGCGAGTACGAAAAAACTTTCCGAACGAGTACCGAAAAAGGGTAGAATCAGGGTCAGTACCGGAAAATGATACAATCCGGGCGAGCATCGGGAAAAGATAGAATCCGTGCGAGTACGGAAAAACTTTCCGAACGAGTAACGAAAAAGGGTAGAATCAGTGTCAGTACCGGAAAATGATACAATCCGGGCTTGCATCGGGAAAAGTTACAATCCGTGCTAGTACGGAAAAACTTTCCGAACGAGTACCGAAAAAGGGTAGAATCAGGGTCAGTACCGGAAAATGATACAATCCGGGCGAGCATCGGGAAAAGTTACAATCCGTGCGAGTACGGAAAAACTTTCCGAACGAGTACCGAAAAAGGGTAGAATCAGGGTCAGTACCGGAAAATGATACAATCCGGGCGAGCATCGGGAAAAGATAGAATCCGTGCGAGTACGGAAAAACTTTCCGAACGAGTAACGAAAAAGGGTAGAATCAGTGTCAGTACCGGAAAATGATACAATCCGGGCGAGCATCGGGAAAAGTTACAATCCGTGCGAGTACGGAAAAACTTTCCGAACGAGTACCGAAAAATGGTAGTATCAGGGTCAATACCAGGAAATGATACAATCCGGGCGAGCATCGGGAAAAGGTACAATCCGTGCGAGTACGGAAAAACTTTCCGAACGAATACCGAAAAAGGGTAGAATCAGGGTTAGTACCGGAAAATGATACAATCCGGGCGAGCATCGGGAAAAGTTACAATCCGTGCGAGTACGGAAAAACTTTCCGAACGAGTACGGAAAAAGGGTGGAATCAGGGTCAGTACCGGAAAATGATACAATCCGGGCGAGCATCGAGAAAAGTTACAATCCGTGCTAGTACGGAAAAAGTTTCCGAACGAGTACCGAAAAAGGGTAGAATCAGGGTCAGTACCGGAAAATGATACAATCCGGGAGAGTACCGGGGAAAGGTGGAATCCCTGCGAATACCGAAAAACTGTCCGAACGAGTACCGAAAAAGGGTAGAATCAGTGTCAGTACCGGAAAATGATACAATCCGGGCGAGCATCGGGAAAAGTTACAATCCGTGCGAGTACGGAAAAACTTTCCGAACGAGTACCGAAAAAGGGTAGAATCAGGGTCAGTACCGGAAAATGATACAATCCGGGAAAGTACCGGGAAAAGGTGGAATCCCTGCGACTACCGAAAAACTGTCCGAACGAGTACCGAAAAAGGGTAGAATCAGTGTCAGTACCGGAAAATGATACAATCCGGGCGAGCATCGGGAAAACTTACAATCCGTGCGAGTACGAAAAAACATTCCGAACGAGTACCGAAAAAGGGTGGAATCAGTGTCAGTACCGGAAAATGATACAATCCGGGCGAGCATCTTGAAAAGTTACAATCCGTGCGAGTACGGAAAAACTTTCTGAACGAGTACCGAAAAAGGGTAGAATCAGGGTCAGTACCGGAAAATGATACAATCCGGGCGAGCATCGGGAAAAGTTACATTCCGTGCGAGTACGGAAAAACTTTCCGAACGAGTACCGAAAAAGGGTCGAATTAGGGTCAGTACCGGAAAATGATACAATCCGGGAGAGTACCGGGAAAAGGTGGAATTCCTGCGAATACCGAAAAACTGTCCGAACGAGTACCGAAAAAGGGTAGAATCAGTGTCAGTACCGGAAAATGATACAATCCGGGCGAGCATCGGGAAAAGTTACAATCCGTGCGAGTACGGAAAAACTTCCAGAACGAGTACCGAAAAAGGGTAGAATCAGGGTCAGTACCGGAAAATGATACAATCCGGGAGAGTACCGGGAAAAGGTGGAATCCCTGCGACTACCGAAAAACTGTCCGAACGAGTACCGAAAAAGGGTAGAATCAGTGTCAGTACCGGAAAATGATACAATCCGGGCGAGCATCGGGAAAACTTACAATCCGTGCGAGTACGAAAAAACATTCCGAACGAGTACCGAAAAAGGGTGGAATCAGTGTCAGTACCGGAAAATGATACAATCCGGGCGAGCATCTTGAAAAGTTACAATCCGTGCGAGTACGGAAAAACTTTCCGAACGAGTACCGAAAAAGGGTAGAATCAGGGTCAGTACCGGAAAATGATACAATCCGGGCGAGCATCGGGAAAAGTTACAATCCGTGCGAGTACGAAAAAACTTTCCGAACGAGTACCGAAAAAGGGTAGAATCAGGGTCAGTACCGGAAAATGATACAATCCGGGCGAGCATCGGGAAAAGATAGAATCCGTGCGAGTACGGAAAAACTTTCCGAACGAGTAACGAAAAAGGGTAGAATCAGTGTCAGTACCGGAAAATGATACAATCCGGGCTTGCATCGGGAAAAGTTACAATCCGTGCGAGTACGAAAAAACATTCCGAACGAGTACCGAAAAAGGGTGGAATCAGTGTCAGTACCGGAAAATGATACAATCCGGGCGAGCATCGGGAAAAGTTACAATCCGTGTGAGTACGGAAAAACTTTCCGAACGAGTACCGAAAAAGGGTAGAATCAGGGTGAGTACCGGAAAATGATACAATCCGGGCGAGCATCGGGAAAAGTTACAATCCGTGCGAGTACGAAAAAACTTTCCGAACGAGTACCGAAAAAGGGTAGAATCAGGGTCAGTACCGGAAAATGATACAATCCGGGCGAGCATCGGGAAAAGATAGAATCCGTGCGAGTACGGAAAAACTTTCCGAACGAGTAACGAAAAAGGGTAGAATCAGTGTCAGTACCGGAAAATGATACAATCCGGGCTTGCATCGGGAAAAGTTACAATCCGTGCTAGTACGGAAAAACTTTCCGAACGAGTACCGAAAAAGGGTAGAATCAGGGTCAGTACCGGAAAATGATACAATCCGGGCGAGCATCGGGAAAAGTTACAATCCGTGCGAGTACGAAAAAACTTTCCGAACGAGTACCGAAAAAGGGTAGAATCAGGGTCAGTACCGGAAAATGATACAATCCGGGCGAGCATCGGGAAAAGATAGAATCCGTGCGAGTACGGAAAAACTTTCCGAACGAGTAACGAAAAAGGGTAGAATCAGTGTCAGTACCGGAAAATGATACAATCCGGGGCGAGCATCGGGAAAAGTTACAATCCGTGCGAGTACGGAAAAACTTTCCGAACGAGTACCGAAAAATGGTAGTATCAGGGTCAATACCAGGAAATGATACAATCCGGGCGAGCATCGGGAAAAGGTACAATCCGTGCGAGTACGGAAAAACTTTCCGAACGAATACCGAAAAAGGGTAGAATCAGGGTTAGTACCGGAAAATGATACAATCCGGGCGAGCATCGGGAAAAGTTACAATCCGTGCGAGTACGGAAAAACTTTCCGAACGAGTACGGAAAAAGGGTGGAATCAGGGTCAGTACCGGAAAATGATACAATCCGGGCGAGCATCGAGAAAAGTTACAATCCGTGCTAGTACGGAAAAAGTTTCCGAACGAGTACCGAAAAAGGGTAGAATAAGGGTCAATACCGGAAAATGATACAATCCGGGAGAGTACCGGGGAAAGGTGGAATCCCTGCGAATACCGAAAAACTGTCCGAACGAGTACCGAAAAAGGGTAGAATCAGTGTCAGTACCGGAAAATGATACAATCCGGGCGAGCAACGGGAAAAGGTACAATCCGTGCGAGTACGGAAAAACTTTCCGAACGAGTACCGAAAAATGGTAGAATCAGGGTCAGTACCGGGAAATGATACAATCCGGGCGAGCATCGGGAAAAGTTACAATCCGTGCGAGTACGGAAAAACTTTCCGAAGGAGTACCGAAAAAGGGTAGAATCAGGGTTAGTACCGGAAAATGATACAATCCGGGCTTGCATCGGGAAAAGTTACAATCCGTGCTAGTACGAAAAAAGTTTCCGAACGAGTACCGAAAAAGGGTAGAATCAGGGTCAGTACCGGAAAATGATACAATCAGGGCGAGCATGGGGAAAACTTACAATCCGTGCGAGTACGGAAAAACTTTCCGAACGAGTACCGAAAAAGGGTAGAATCAGGGTCAGTACCGGAAAATGATACAATCCGGGAGAGTACCGGGAAAAGGTGGAATCCCTGCGACTACCGAAAAAACTGTCCGAACAAGTACCGAAAAAGGGTAGAATCAGTGTCAGTACCGGAAAATGATACAATCCGGGCGAGCATCGGGAAAAGGTACAATCCGTGCGAGTACGGAAAAACTTTTCGAACGAATACCGAAAAAGGGTAAATCAGGGTTAGTACCGGAAAATGATACAATCCGGGCGAGCATCGGGAAAAGGTACAATCCGTGCGAGTACGGAAAAACTTTCCGAACGAATACCGAAAAAGGGTAAATCAGGGTTAGTACCGGAAAATGATACAATCCGGGCGAGCATCGGGAAAAGTTACAATCCGTGCGAGTACGGAAAAACTTTCCGAACGAGTACCGAAAAATGGTAGAATCAGGGTCAGTACCGGGAAATGATACAATCCGGGCGAGCATCGGGAAAAGTTACAATCCGTGCGAGTACGGAAAAACTTTCCGAACGAGTACCGAAAAAGGGTAGAATCACGGTCAGTACCGGAAAATGATACAATCCGGGCTTGCATCGGGAAAAGTTACAATCCGTGCTAGTACGGAAAAAGTTTCCGAACGAGTACCGAAAAAGGGTAGAATCAGGGTCAGTACCGGAAAATGATACAATCCGGGCGAGCATGGGGAAAAGTTACAATCCGTGCGAGTACGGAAAAACTTTCCGAACGAGTACCGAAAAAGGGTAGAATCAGGGTCAGTACCGGAAAATGATACAATCCGGGCGACTAGCGGGAAAAGGTGGAATCCGAACGAGTACCGAAAAATCGTCCGAACGAGTACCGAAAAAGGGTAGAATCAGTGTCAGTACCGGAAAATGATACAATCCGGGCGAGCATCGGGAAAAGTTACAATCCGTGCGAGTACGGAAAAACTTTCCGAACGAGTACCGAAAAATGGTAGTATCAGGGTCAATACCGGGAAATGATACAATCCGGGCGAGCATCGGGAAAAGGTACAATCCGTGCGAGTACGGAAAAACTTTCCGAACGAATACCGAAAAAGGGTAGAATCAGGGTTAGTACCGGAAAATGATACAATCCGGGCGAGCATCGGGAAAAGTTACAATCCGTGCGAGTACGGAAAAACTTTCCGAACGAGTACCGAAAAATGGTAGAATCAGGGTCAGTACCGGGAAATGATACAATCCGGGCGAGCATCGGGAAAAGTTACAATCCGTGCGAGTACGGAAAAACTTTTCGAACGAGTACCGAAAAAGGGTAGAATCACGGTCAGTACCGGAAAATGATACAATCCGGGCTTGCATCGGGAAAAGTTACAATCCGTGCTAGTACGGAAAAACTTTCCGAAGGAGTACCGAAAAAGGGTAGAATCAGGGTTAGTACCGGAAAATGATACAATCCGGGCTTGCATCGGGAAAAGTTACAATCCGTGCTAGTACGAAAAAAGTTTCCGAACGAGTACCGAAAAAGGGTAGAATCAGGGTCAGTACCGGAAAATGATACAATCAGGGCGAGCATGGGGAAAACTTACAATCCGTGCGAGTACGGAAAAACTTTCCGAACGAGTACCGAAAAAGGGTAGAATCAGGGTCAGTACCGGAAAATGATACAATCCGGGAGAGTACCGGGAAAAGGTGGAATCCCTGCGACTACCGAAAAACTGTCCGAACAAGTACCGAAAAAGGGTAGAATCAGTGTCAGTACCGGAAAATGATACAATCCGGGCGAGCATCGGGAAAAGGTACAATCCGTGCGAGTACGGAAAAACTTTTCGAACGAATACCGAAAAAGGGTAAATCAGGGTTAGTACCGGAAAATGATACAATCCGGGCGAGCATCGGGAAAAGGTACAATCCGTGCGAGTACGGAAAAACTTTCCGAACGAATACCGAAAAAGGGTAAATCAGGGTTAGTACCGGAAAATGATACAATCCGGGCGAGCATCGGGAAAAGTTACAATCCGTGCGAGTACGGAAAAACTTTCCGAACGAGTACCGAAAAATGGTAGAATCAGGGTCAGTACCGGGAAATGATACAATCCGGGCGAGCATCGGGAAAAGTTACAATCCGTGCGAGTACGGAAAAACTTTCCGAACGAGTACCGAAAAAGGGTAGAATCACGGTCAGTACCGGAAAATGATACAATCCGGGCTTGCATCGGGAAAAGTTACAATCCGTGCTAGTACGGAAAAAGTTTCCGAACGAGTACCGAAAAAGGGTAGAATCAGGGTCAGTACCGGAAAATGATACAATCCGGGCGAGCATGGGGAAAAGTTACAATCCGTGCGAGTACGGAAAAACTTTCCGAACGAGTACCGAAAAAGGGTAGAATCAGGGTCAGTACCGGAAAATGATACAATCCGGGCGACTAGCGGGAAAAGGTGGAATCCGAACGAGTACCGAAAAATCGTCCGAACGAGTACCGAAAAAGGGTAGAATCAGTGTCAGTACCGGAAAATGATACAATCCGGGCGAGCATCGGGAAAAGTTACAATCCGTGCGAGTACGGAAAAACTTTCCGAACGAGTACCGAAAAATGGTAGTATCAGGGTCAATACCGGGAAATGATACAATCCGGGCGAGCATCGGGAAAAGGTACAATCCGTGCGAGTACGGAAAAACTTTCCGAACGAATACCGAAAAAGGGTAGAATCAGGGTTAGTACCGGAAAATGATACAATCCGGGCGAGCATCGGGAAAAGTTACAATCCGTGCGAGTACGGAAAAACTTTCCGAACGAGTACCGAAAAATGGTAGAATCAGGGTCAGTACCGGGAAATGATACAATCCGGGCGAGCATCGGGAAAAGTTACAATCCGTGCGAGTACGGAAAAACTTTTCGAACGAGTACCGAAAAAGGGTAGAATCACGGTCAGTACCGGAAAATGATACAATCCGGGCTTGCATCGGGAAAAGTTACAATCCGTGCTAGTACGGAAAAAGTTTCCGAACGAGTACCGAAAAAGGGTAGAATCAGGGTCAGTACCGGAAAATGATACAATCCGGGCGAGTACGGGGAAAATGTGGAATCCGTACGAGTACCGAAAAACTCTCCGAACGAGTACCGAAAAAGGGTAGAATCAGGGTTAGTATAGGAAAATGATACAATCCGGGCGAGCATCGGGAAAAGTTACAATCCGTGCGAGTACGGAAAAACATTCCGAACGAGTACCGACAAAGGGTAGAATCAGGGTCAGTACCGAAAAATGATAGAATCCGGGCGAGTACCGGGAAAAGGTGGAATCCGTGCGAGTACCGAAAAACTGTCCGAACGAGTACCGAAAAAGGGTAGAATCAGGGTCAGTACAGGAAAATGATACAATCCGGGCGAGCATCGGGAAGAGTTACAATCCGAGCGAGTACGGAAAAACTTTCCGAACGAGTACCGACAAAGGGTAGAATCAGGGTCAGTACCGAAAAATGATAGAATCCGGGCGAGTACCGGGAAGAGGTGGAATCCGTGCGAGTACCGAAAAACTGTCCGAACGAGTACTGAAAAAGGTTAGAATCAGGGTCAGTACCGGAAAATGATACAATCCGGATGAGCATCGGGAAAAGTTACAATCCGTGCGACTACGGAAAAACATTCCGAACGAGTACCGAAAAAGGGTAGAATCAGGGTCAGTATCGGAAAATGATACAATCCGGGCGAGTAGCGGGAAAAGGTGGAATCCGAACGAGTACCGAAAAACTGTCCGAACGAGTACCGAAAAAGGGTAGAATCAGGGTCAGTATAGGAAAATGATACAATTCGGGCGAGCATCGGGAAAAGTTACAATCCGTGCGAGTACCGACAAAGGGTAGAATCAGGGTCAGTACCGGAAAATGATACAATCCGGGCGAGTACAGGGAAAATGTGGAATCCGTACGAGTACCGAAAAACTGTCCGAACGAGTACCGAAAAAGGGTAGAATCAGGGTCAGTATAGGAAAATGATACAATCCGGGCGAGCATCGGGAAAAGTTACAATCCGTGCGAGTACGGAAAAACATTCCGAACGAGTACCGACAAAGGGTAGAATCAGGGTCAGTACCGAAAAATGATAGAATCCGGGCGAGTACCGGGAAAAGGTGGAATCCGTGCGAGTATCGAAAAACTGTGCGACCGAGTATCGAAAAATGGTAGAATCAGGGTCAGTACAGGAAAATGATACAATCCGGGCGAGCGTTGGGAAAAGTTACAATCCGTGCGAGTACGAAAAAACATTCCGAACGAGTACCGACAAAGGGTAGAATCAGGGTCAGTACCGGAAAATGATAGAGTCCGGGCGAGTACCGGGAAAAGGTGGAATCCGTGCGAGTACCGAAAAACTGTCCGAACGAGTACCGAAAAAGGGTAGAATCAGGGTCAGTATAGGAAAATGATACAATCCGGACGAGCATCGGGAAAAGTTACAATCCGTGCGAGTACGGAAAAACTTTCCGAACGAGTACCGAAAAAGGGTAGAATCAGGGTCAGTACCGGAAAATGATAGAATCCGGGCGAGTACCGGGAAAAGGTGGAATCCATCCGAGTACGGAAAAACTGCCCGAACGAGTATCGAAAAAGGTTAGAATCAGGGTCAGTACCGGAAAATGATAGAATCCGGGCGAGTACCGGGAAGAGGTGGAATCCGTGCGAGTACCGAAAAACTGTCCGAACGAGTACGAAAAAAGGGTAGAATCAGGGTCAGTACCGGAAAATGATACAATCCGGATGAGCATCGGGAAAAGTTACAATCCGTGCGACTACGGAAAAACTTTCAGAACGAGTACCGAGAAAGGGTAGAATCAGGGTCAGTACCGGAAAATGATACAATCCGGGTGAGTAGCGGGAAAAGGTGGAATTCGAACGAGTACCGAAAAATTGTCCGAACGAGTACCGAAAAAGGGTAGAATCAGGGTCAGTATAGGAAAATGATACAATTCGGGCGAGCATCGGGAAAAGTTACAATCCGTGCGAGTACCGACAAAGGGTAGAATCAGGGTCAGTACCGGAAAATGATACAATCCGGGCGAGTACAGGGAAAATGTGGAATCCGTACGAGTACCGAAAAACTGTCCGAACGAGTACCGAAAAAGGGTAGAATCAGGGTCAGTATAGGAAAATGATACAATCCGGGCGAGCATCGGGAAAAGTTACAATCCGTGCGAGTACGGAAAAACATTCCGAACGAGTACCGACAAAGGGTAGAATCAGGGTCAGTACCGAAAAATGATAGAATCCGGGCGAGTACCGGGAAAAGGTGGAATCCGTGCGAGTATCGAAAAACTGTGCGAACGAGTATCGAAAAATGGTAGAATCAGGGTCAGTACAGGAAAATGATACAATCCGGGCGAGCATTGGGAAAAGTTACAATCCGTGCGAGTACGAAAAAACATTCCGAACGAGTACCGACAAAAGGTAGAATCAGGGTCAGTACCGGAAAATGATAGAGTCCGGGCGAGTACCGGGAAAAGGTGGAATCCGTGCGAGTACCGAAAAACTGTCCGAACGAGTACCGAAAAAGGGTAGAATCAGGGTCAGTACAGGAAAATGATAAAATCCGGGCGGGCATCGGGAAAAATTACAATCCGTGCGAGTACGGAAAAACTTTCCGAACGAGTACCGACAAAGGGTAGAGTCAGGGTCAGTACCGGAAAATGATAGAATCCGGGCGAGTACCGGGAGAAGGTGGAATCCGTGCGAGTAACGAAAAACTGTCCGAACGAGTACCGAAAAAGGGTAGAATCAGGGTCAGTATAGGAAAATGATACAATCCGGACGAGCATCGGGAAAAGTTACAATCCGTGCGAGTACGGAAAAACTTTCCGAACGAGTACCGACAAAGGGTAGAATCAGGGTCAGTACCGAAAAATGATAGAATCCGGGCGAGTACCGGGAAAAGGTGGAATCCGTGCGAGTATCGAAAAATTGTGCGAACGAGTACCGAAAAATGGTAGAATCAGGGTCAGTACAGGAAAATGATACAATCCGGGCGAGCATTGGGAAAAGTTACAATCCGTGCGAGTACGAAAAAACATTCCGAACGAGTACCGACAAAGGGTAGAATCAGGGTCAGTACCGGAAAATGATAGAATCCGGGCGAGTACCGGGAAGAGGTGGAATCCGTGCGAGTACCGAAAAACTGTCCGAACGAGTACTGAAAAAGGGTAGAATCAGGGTCAGTACCGGAAAATGATACAATCCGGATGAGCATCGGGAAAAGTTACAATCCGTGCGACTACGGAAAAACTTTCCGAACGAGTACCGAAAAAGGGTAGAATCAGGGTCAGTACCGGAAAATGATAGAATCCGGGCGAGTACCGGGAAAAGGTGGAATCCATCCGAGTACGGAAAAACTGTCCGAACGAGTACCGAAAAAGGTTAGAATCAGGGTCAGTACCGGAAAATGATAGAATCCGGGCGAGTACCGGGAAGAGGTGGAATCCGTGCGAGTACCGAAAAACTGTCCGAACGAGTACGAAAAAAGGGTAGAATCAGGGTCAGTACCGGAAAATGATACAATCCGGATGAGCATCGGGAAAAGTTACAATCCGTGCGACTACGGAAAAACTTTCAGAACGAGTACCGAGAAAGGGTAGAATCAGGGTCAGTACCGGAAAATGATACAATCCGGGTGAGTAGCGGGAAAAGGTGGAATCCGAACGAGTACCGAAAAACTGTCCGAACGAGTACCGAAAAAGGGTAGAATCAGCGTCAGTATAGGAAAATTATACAATCCGGGCGAGCATCGGGAAAAGTTACAATCCGTGCGAGTACCGATAAAGGGTAGAATCAGGGTCAGTACCGGAAAATGATACAATCTGGGCGAGTACCGGGAAAAGGTGGAATCCGTGCGAGTACCGAAAAATTGTCCGAACGAGTACCGAAAAGGGTAGAATCAGGGTCAGTACCGGAAAATGATACAATCCGGGCGAGCATCGGGAAAAGTTACAATCCGTGCGAGTACGGAAAAACTTTCCGAACGAGTACCGACAAAGGGTAGAATCAGGGTCAGTAATGGAAAATGATAGAATCCGGGCGAGTATCGGGAAAAGGTGGAATCCGTGCGAGTACCGAAAAACTGTCCGAACGAGTACCGAAAAAGGGTAGAATCAGGGTCAGTACAGGAAAATGATACAATCCGGGCGAGCATCGGGAAGAGTTACAATCCGATCGAGTACGGAAAAACTTTCCGAACGAGTACCGAAAAAGGGTAGAATCAGGGTCAGTACCGGAAAATGATACAATCCGGGCGAGTAGCGGGAAAAGGTGGAATCCGAACGAGTACCGAAAAACTGTCCGAACGAGTACCGAAAAAGGGTAGAATCAGCGTCAGTATAGGAAAATGATACAATACGGGCGAGCATCGGGAAAAATTACAATCCGTGCGAGTACGAAAAAACATTCCGAACGAGTACCGACAAAGGGTAGAATCAGGGTCAGTACCGGAAAATGATAGAGTCCAGGCGAGTACCGGGAAAAGGTGGAATCCGTGCGAGTACCGAAAAACTGTCCGAACGAGTACCGAAAAAGGGTAGAATCAGGGTCAGTATAGGAAAATGATACAATCTGTGCGAGCATCGGGAAAAGTTACAATCCGTGGGAGTACGGAAAAACTTTCCGAACGAGTACCGACAAAGGGTAGAATCAGGGTCAGTACCGAAAAATGATAGAATCCGGGCGAGTACCGGGAAGAGGTGGAATCCGTGCGAGTACCGAAAAACTGTCCGAACGAGTACTGAAAAAGGTTAGAATCAGGGTCAGTACCGGAAAATGATACAATCCGGATGAGCATCGGGAAAAGTTACAATCCGTGCGACTACGGAAAAACATTCCGAACGAGTACCGAAAAAGGGTAGAATCAGGGTCAGTACCGGAAAATGATACAACCCGGGCGAGTAGCGGGAAAAGGTGGAATCCGAACGAGTACCGAAAAACTGTCCGAACGAGTACCGAAAAAGGGTAGAATCAGGGTCAGTATAGGAAAATGATAAAATTCGGGCGAGCATCGGGAAAAGTTACAATCCGTGCGAGTACCGACAAAGGGTAGAATCAGGGTCAGTACCGGAAAATGATACAATCCGGGCGAGTACAGGGAAAATGTGGAATCCGTACGAGTACCGAAAAACTGTCCGAACGAGTACCGAAAAAGGGTAGAATCAGGGTCAGTATAGGAAAATGATACAATCCGGGCGAGCATCGGGAAAAGTTACAATCCGTGCGAGTACGGAAAAACATTACGAACGAGTACCGACAAAGGGTAGAATCAGGGTCAGTACCGAAAAATGATAGAATCCGGGCGAGTACCGGGAAAAGGTGGAATCCGTGCGAGTACCGAAAAACTGTGCGAACGAGTACGGAAAAATGGTAGAATCAGGGTCAGTACAGGAAAATGATACAATCCGGGTGAGCATCGGGAAAAGTTACAATCCGTGCGAGTACGAAAAAAACATTCCGAACGAGTACCGACAAAGGGTAGAATCAGGGTCAGTACCGGAAAATGATAGAGTCCGGGCGAGTACCGGGAAAAAGTGGAATCCGTGCGAGTACCGAAAAACTGTCCGAACGAGTACCGAAAAAGGGTAGAATCAGGGTCAGTACAGGAAAATGATACAATCCGGGCGAGCATCGGGAAAAGTTACAATCCGTGCGAGTACGGAAAAACTTTCCGAACGAGTACCGACAAAGGGTAGAGTCAGGGTCAGTACCGGAAAATGATAGAATCCGGGCGAGTACCGGGAGAAGGTGGAATCCGTGCGAGTACCGAAAAACTGTCCGAACGAGTACCGAAAAAGGGTAGAATCAGGGTCAGTATCGGAAAATGATACAATCCGGACGAGCATCGGGAAAAGTTACAATCCGTGCGAGTACGGAAAAACTTTCCGAACGAGTACCGAAAAAGGGTAGAATCAGGGTCAGTACCGGAAAATGATAGAATCCGGGCGAGTACCGGGAAAAGGTGGATTCCGTCCGAGTACGGAAAAACTGTCCGAACGAGTACCGAAAAAGGTTAGAATCAGGGTCAGTACCGGAAAATGATAGAATCCGGGCGAGTACCGGGAAGAGGTGGAATCCGTGCGAGTATCGAAAAACTATCCGAACGAGTACGAAAAAAGGGTAGAATCAGGGTCAGTACCGGAAAATGATACAATCCGGATGAGCATCGGGAAAAGTTACAATCCGTGCGACTACGGAAAAACTTTCAGAACGAGTACCGAGAAAGGGTAGAATCAGGGTCAGTACCCGGAAAATGATACAATCCGGGGGAGTAGCGGGAAAAGGTGGAATCCGAACGAGTACCGAAAAACTGTCCGAACGAGTACCGAAAAAGGGTAGAATCAGCGTTAGTATAGGAAAATTATACAATCCGTGCGAGCATCGGGAAAAGTTACAATCCGTGCGAGTACCGACAAAGGGTAGAATCAGGGTCAGTACCGGAAAATGATACAATCTGGGCGAGTACCGGGAAAAGGTGGAATCCGTGCGAGTACCGAAAAATTGTCCGAACGAGTATCGAAAAGGGTAGAATCAGGGTCAGTACCGGAAAATGATACAATCCGGGCGAGCATCGGGAAAAGTTACAATCCGTGCGAGTACGAAAAAACTTTCCGAACGAGTACCGACAAAGGGTAGAATCAAGGTCAGTAATGGAAAATGATAGAATCCGAGCGAGTACCGGGAAAAGGTGGAATCCGTGCGAGTACCGAAAAACTGTCCGAACGAGTACCGAAAAAGGGTCGAATCAGGGTCAGTATAGGAAAATGATACAATCCGGACGAGCATCGGGAAAAGTTACAATCCGTGCGAGTACGGAAAAACTTTCCGAACGAGTACCGACAAAGGGTAGAATCAGGGCCAGTATAGGAAAATGATACAATCCGGGCGAGCATCGGGAAAAGTTACAATCCGTGCGAGTACGGAAAAACTTTCCGAACGAGTATCGACAAAGGGTAGAATCAGGGTCAGTACCGGAAAATGATAGAATCCGGGCGAGTACCGGGAAAAGGTGGAATCCGTGCGAGTACCGAAAAACTGTCCGAACGAGTACCGAAAAAGGGTAGAATCAGGGTCAGTATAGTAAAATGATACAATCCGGGCGACCATCGGGAAAAGTCACAATCCGTGCGAGTACGGAAAAACTTTCCGAACGAGTACCGACAAAGGGTAGAATCAGGGTCAGTACCGGAAAATGATAGTATCCGGGCGAGTACCGGGAAAAGGTGGAATCCGTGCGAGTACCGAAAAACTGTCCGAACGAGTACCGAAAAAGGGTAGAATCAGGGTTAGTATAGTAAAATGATACAATCCGGGCGACCATCGGGAAAAGTTACAATCCGTGCGACTACGGAAAAACTTTCAGAACGAGTACCGAAAAAGGGTAGAATCAAGGTCAATACCGGAAAATGATACAATCCGGGCGAGTACCGGGAAAAGGTGGAATCCTTGCGACTACCGAAAAATTGTCCGAACGAGTACCGAAAAAGGGTAGAATCAGGGTCAGTACAGGAAAATGATACAATCCGGGCGAGCATCGGGAAAAGTTACAATCCGTGCGAGTACGGAAAAACTTTCCGAACGAGTACCGACAAAGGGTAGAATCAGGGTCAGTACCGGAAAATGATAGAATCCGGGCGAGTACCGGGAACAGGTGGAATCCGTCCGAGTACGGAAAAACTCTCCGAACGAGTACCGAAAAAGGTTAGAATCAGGGTCAGTACCGGAAAATGATAGAATCCGGGCGAGTACCGGGAAGAGGTGGAATCCGTGCGAGTACCGAAAAACTGTCCGAACGAGTACGAAAAAAGGGTAGAATCAGGGTCAGTACCGGAAAATGATACAATCCGGATGAGCATCGGGAAAAGTTACAATCCGTGCGACTACGGAAAAACTTTCCGAACAAGTACCGAAAAAGGGTAGAATCAGGGTTAGTACCGGAAAATGATACAATCCGGGCGAGTAGCGGGAAAAGGTGGAATCCGAACGAGTACCGAAAAACTGTCCGAACGAGTACCGAAAAAGGGTAGAATCAGCGTCAATATAGGAAAATTATACAATCCGGGCGAGCATCGGAAAAAGTTACAATCCGTGCGAGTACCAACAAAGGGTAGAATCAGGGTCAGTACCGAAAAATGATACAATCCGGGCGAGTACCGGGAAAAGGTGGAATCCGTGCGAGTACCGAAAAATTGTCCGAACGAGTACCGAAAAAGGGTAGAATCAGGGTCAGTACCGGAAAATGATACAATCCGGGCGAGCATCGGGAAAAGTTACAATCCGTGCGAGTACGGAAAAACTTTCCGAACGAGTACCGACAAAGGGTAGAATCAGGGTCAGTACCGGAAAACGATAGAATTCGGGCGAGTACCGGGAAAAGGTGGAATCCGTGTGAGTACCGAAAAACTGTGTGAACGAGTACCGAAAAAGGGTAGAATCAGGGTCAGTATAGGAAAATGATACAATCCGGACGAGCATCCGGAAAAGTTACAATTCGTGCGAGTACGGAAAAACTTTCCGAACGAGTACCGACAAAGGGTAGAATCAGGGTCAGTACCGGAAAATGATAGAATCCGGGCGAGTACCGGGAAGAGGTGGAATCCGTGCGAGTACCGAAAAATTGTCCGAACGAGTACCAAAAAAGGGTAGAATCAGGGTCAGTATAGGAAAATGATACAATCCGGGCGAGCAACGGGAAAAGTTACAATCCGTGCGAGTACGGAAAAACATTCCGAACGAGTACCGACAAAGGGTAGAATCAGGGTCAGTATAGGAAAATTATACAATCCGGGCGAGCATCGGGAAAAGTTACAATCCGTGCGAGTACCGAGAAAGGGTAGAATCAGGGTCAGTACCGGAAAATGATACAATCCGGGCGAGTACCGGGAAAAGGTGGAATCCGTGCGAGTACCGAAAAACTGTCCGAACGAGTACCGAAAAAGGGTAGAATCAGGGTCAGTATAGGAAAATGATACAATCCGGGCGAGCATCGGGAAAAGTTACAATCTGTGCGAGTACGGAAAAACTTTCCGAATGAGTACCGACAAAGGGTAGAATCAGGGTCAGTACCGGAAAATGATAGAATCCGGGCGAGTACCGGGAAAAGGTGGAATCCGTCCGAGTACGAAAAAACTGTCCGAACGAGTACCGAAAAAGGTTAGAATCAGGGTCAGTACCGGAAAATGATACAATCCGGATGAGCATCGGGAAAAGTTACAATCCGTGCGACTACGGAAAAACTTTTCGAACAAGTACCGAAAAAGGGTAGAATCAGGGTCAATACCGGAAAATGATACAATCCGGGCGAGTAGCGGGAAAAGGTGGAATCCGAACGAGTACCGAAAAACTGTCCGAACGAGTACCGAAAAAGGGTAGAATCAGGGTCAGTATAGGAAAATTATACAATCCGGGCGAGCATCGGGAAAAGTTACAATCCGTGCGAGTACCGACAAAAGGTAGAATCAGGGTCAGTACCGAAAAATGATTCAATCGGGGCGAGTACCGGGAAAAGGTGGAATCCGTGCGAGTACCAAAAAATTGTCCGAACGAGTACCGAAAAAGGGTAGAATCAGGGTCAGTACCGGAAAATGATAGAATCCGGGCGAGTACCGGGAACAGATGGAATCCGTGCGAGTACGGAAAAACTTTCCGAACGAGTACGGAAAAAGGGTAGAATCTGGGTCAGTACCGGAAAATGATACAATCCGGGCGAGTACCGGGGAAAGGTGGAATCCGTACGAGTACCGAAAAACTGTCCGAAGGAGTACCGAAAAAGGGTAGAATCAGGGTCAGTACCGGAAAATGATAGAATCCGGGCGAGTATCGGGAAAAGGTGGAATCCGTGCGAGTACCGAAAAACTGTCCGAACGAGTACCGAAAAAGGGTAGAATCAGGGTCAGTATAGGAAAATGATACAATCCGGGCGAGCATCGGGAAAAGTTACAATTCGTGCGAGTACGGAAAAACTTTCCGAACGAGTACCGACAAAGGGTAGAATCAGGGTCAGTACCGAAAAATGATAGAATCCGGGCGAGTACCGGGAAGAGGTGGAATCCGTGCGAATACCGAAAAACTGTCCGAACGAGTACGAAAAAAGGGTAGAATCAGGGTCAGTACCGGAAAATGATACAATCCGGATGAGTATCGGGAAAAGTTACAATCCGTGCGAGTACGGAAAAACTTTCCGAACGAGTACCGACAAAGGGTAGAATCAGGGTCAGTACCGGAAAATGATAGAATCCGGGCGAGTACCGGGAAAAGGTGGAATCCGTCCGAGTACGAAAAAACTGTCCGAACGAGTACCCAAAAAGGGTAGAATCAGGGTTAGTACCGGAAAATGATACAATCCGGATGAGCATCGGGAAAAGTTACAATCCGTGCGACTACGGAAAAACTTTCCGAACGAGTACCGAAAAAGGGTAGAATCAGGGTCAGTACCGGAAAATGATACAATCCGGATGAGCATCGGGAAAAGTTACAATCCGTGCGAGTACGGAAAAACTTTCCGAACGAGTACCGACAAAGGGTAGAATCAGGTTCAGTACCGGAAAATGATACAATCCGGGCGAGTACAGGGAAAAGGTGGAATCCGTACGAGTACCGAAAAACTGTCCGGACGAGTACCGAAAAAGGGTAGAATCAGGGTCAGTATAGGAAAATGATACAATCCGGGCGAGCATCGGGAAAAGTTACAATCCGTGCGAGTACGGAAAAACTTTCCGAACGAGTACCGACAAAGGGTAGAATCAAGGTCAGTACCGGAAAATGATAGAATCCGGGCGAGTACCGAGAAAAGGTGGAATCCGTGCGAGTACCGAAAAACTGTCCGAACGAGTACCGAAAAAGGGTAGAATCAAGGTCAGTACCGGAAAATGATAGAATCCGGGCGAGTATCGAGAAAAGGTGGAATCCGTGCGAGTACCGAAAAACTGTCCGAACGAGTACCGACAAATGGTAGAATCAGGGTCTGTACCGGAAAATGATACAATCCGGATGAGCATCGGGAAAAGTTACAATCCGTGCGACTACGGAAAAACTTTCCGAACGAGTACCGAAAAAAGGTAGAATCAGGGTCAGTACCGGAAAATAATAGAATCCGGGCGAGTACCGGGAAAAGGTGGAATCCGAACGAGTACCGAAAAACTGTCCTAACGAGTACCGAAAAAGGGTAGAATCAGGGTCAGTATAGGAAAATGATACAATCCGGGCAAGCATCGGGAAAAGTTACAATCCGTACGAGTACGGAAAAACTTTCCGAACGAGTACCGACAAAGGGTAGAATCAGGGTCAGTACCGGAAAATGATAGAATCCGGGCGAGTACCGGGAAAAGGTGGAATCCGTTCGAGTACGGAAAAACTGTCCGAACGAGTACCGAAAAAGGGAAGAATCAGGGTCAGTACCGGAAAATGATACAATCCGGAATGAGCATCGGGAAAAGTTTCAATCCGGGGCGAGCATCGGGAAAAGTTACAATCCGTACGAGTAGGGAAAAATTTCCGAACGAGTACCGACAAAGGGTAGAATCAGGGTCAATACCGGAAAATGATAGAATCCGGGGGCGAGTACCGGGAAAAGGTGGAATCCGTGCAAGTACCGAAAAACTGTCCCGAACGAGTACCGAAAAAGGGTAGAATCAGGGTCAGTACCGGAAAATGATACAATCCGGGATGAGCATCGGGAAAAGTTACAATCCGTGCGATTACGGAAAAACTTTCCGAACGAGTACCGACAAAGGGTAGAATCAGGTTCAGTACCGGAAAATGATACAATCCGGGCGAGTACAGGGAAAAGGTGGAATCCGTACGAGTACCGAAAAAAGGGTAGAATCAGGGTCAGTATAGGAAAATGATACAATCCGGGGCGAGCATCGGGAAAAGTTACAATCCGTGCGAGTACCGGGGAAAAGGTGGAATCCGTGCAAGTACCGAAAAACTGTCCGAACGAGTACCGAAAAATGGTAGAATCAAGGTCAGTACCGGAAAATGATACAATCCGGATGAGCATCGGGAAAAGTTACAATCCGTGCGACTACGGAAAAACTTTCCGAACGAGTACCGAAAAAGGGTAGAATCAGGGTCAGTACCGGAAAATGATACAATCCGGGCGAGTACCGGGAAAAGGTGGAATCCGAACGAGTACCGAAAAAACTGTCCGAAACGAGTACCGAAAAAGGGTAGGAATCAGGGTCAGTATAGGAAAATGATACAATCCGGGCGAGCATCGGGAAAAGTTACAATCCGGAAAAACTTTCCGAACGAGTACCGACAAAGGGTAGAATCAGGGTCAGTACCGGAAAATGATAGAATCCGGGCGAGTACCTGGAAAAGGTGGAATCCGTTCGAGTACGGATAAACTGTCCGAACGAGTACCGAAAAAGGGTAGAATCAGGGTCAGTACCGGAAAATGATAGAATCCGGGCGAGTACCGGGAAGAGGTGGAATCCGTGCGAATACCGAAAAACTGTCCGAACGAGTACGAAAAAAGGGTAGAATCAGGGTCAGTACCGGAAAATGATACAATCCGGATGAGTATCGGGAAAAGTTACAATCCGTGCGAGTACGGAAAAACTTTCCGAACGAGTACCGACAAAGGGTAGAATCAGGGTCAGTACCGGAAAATGATAGAATCCGGGCGAGTACCGGGAAAAGGTGGAATCCGTCCGAGTACGAAAAAACTGTCCGAACGAGTACCCAAAAAGGGTAG
>CAMFYI010000285.1:115000-118653 GCA_945999865.1 Vitis cinerea var. helleri x Vitis rupestris | reverse complement strand
GGAGGGCACTCGTTGCATGGGGGGGAGGGGCATCCGTGTGCCTTTTGGATGGGCAACGTCGGGCGGGGGGCATGGGTGAGCCCCCGGGGTGAGCCGCGACGCTGGCCACTAGCACGTTTTTCCGAGGCAACATGCTCGCTCGAGGGCTTGAGGGCTCCTCGACGAGCCGAGACGGGGGGCCGAGCACCCGGGGAGGGCTCTCGTTGCATGGGGGGGAGGGGCATCCGTGTGCCTTTCGATGGGCAACGTCGGGCGGGAGGCATGGGTGAGCCCCCGGGGTGAGCCGCGACGCTGGCCATTGGCAAGCTTTTCCGAGGCAACATGCTCGCTCGAGGGCTCGAGGGCTCCTCGGCGAGCCGAGACGGGGCCGAGTGCACGGGGAGGGCACTCGTTGCATGGGGGGGAGGGGCGTCCGTGTGCCTTTTGATGGGCAGCGTCGGGCGGGAGGCATGGGTGAGCCCCCCGGGGTGAGCCGCGACGTTGGCCATTGGCACGTTTTTCCGAGGCAACATGCTCGCTCGAGGGGTCGAGCCGAGACGAGGAGGGACGGGGCCGAGTGCGCGGGGAGGGCACCCGTTGCATGGGGGGGAGGGCGTGTCCGCATGGGGGGCATGGGACGCGTCCGGGGTGCAGCGTGTGCGGGGCACGGGGTGACTGCTGCTGCGTGCGAGGGCTCCCCACGGTGTCGCGGGCGTGCTCTCTTCGCATTAGCGTGTCGTGGGCTTGAGGGTGGCATATGCGGGGGCGCCATGCCTAGGGTGGCATGGGCGGCCTGCACGCCAAGGGCGGCACGCGCTGCAGCGTGCCTGGGCGGGTGGTGCTGCCAGCCCATTGAGGACAGCACCCCCCCCTTAAAGAGCATTTTGGGCCGTTTTGGAAATGCCTTGAGGAGACATCACCCATGCTTGAGGAGACATAATGCCATTTTTTAATGAAAAAAGAGTTTTTAATTCCGTTTTTTTTGCTGAATCTCTTTATAATAATTATATGAACCCAAGGAAAAAAAAAAAAAAAATTTTCGGCCCAGAAAATATTTATTTTAATTTTTTTGTCCGAAAAATAGGGAAAAATAGGGAAAAATAGTAAAAAATACCAAAAAATAGTGAAAATATTTTTAAAAATTGTATTTAACATGGGAAAAATATCTGGAATAGGAATCCATGAATTAATGCAACTTTTCTCTCAAAAATAATTTTTTTTTTTCGAATTTTTTACTTAAAAAATAGTAAAAATGAGGAAAAAATAGTGTAAATATTTTTAAAAAATGTATTTCACATGGGAAAAATATATGGAAGACGAATTCAAGGATTGGTGAAGCTCTCGTGGCCAAAAAATATTTTTTTTTGGCTTTTTTACTTATAAAAATGGGGGGAAAATAAGTAAAAATTAATTTAAATATTTTTAAAAATTGTATTTGATATGGGAAAAAGAAATCTTAAAAAAGAATCCAAGGATTGTCCAAAAAAAATTTATTTTAAAATTTTTTTACTTAAAAAGACCATATAAAAAAAATAGCGAACAACCTTTGCAACATGAATCCATGGATTAATAACATTCCGTGATTAGCAATAGACCATAATCCGGAACCTTGTCAAGGCATCAGGGTCGAAATCCAGATAGGGCACGCACCATTTGTCTTGGCACAGCCCCTACCACCATGGAATGGGTCATTACAGGTGTCGTGGCACCATGGCATGGGGGTCGTGGCATGCGAGACGTGTCGTGCCTCGGGTCGTGGCACGCATCATGGCATGGGTCACGTGTCCTAGCACAGCCTCTAGCACCATATCGAGGGTCATTGTAGCTGTCGTGGCACGCGTCATGTGTCTTGGCTCGACTCGTGGGCACCAAGCAAGGCCCCGTGCCACCTTGGCTTGGCTCGCGGGCACCAAGCAAGGCCCCGTGGCACCTTGGCTTGGCTCGCGGGGGGGCACCATGCAAGGCACCGTGGCACCTTGGCTTGGCTCGCGGCACCAAGCAAGGCCCCGTGGCACCTTGGCTTGGCTCGCGGGGGGGGCACCATGCAAGGCACCGTGGCACCTTGGCTTGGCTCGCGGGCACCAAGCAAGGCCCCGTGGCACCTTGGCTTGGCTCGCGGGCGGGCACCATGCAAGGCCCCGTGGCATCTTGGCTTGGCTCGCGGGCGGGCACCATGCAAGGCCTCGTGCCACCTTGGCTTGGCTCGCGGGCACCAAGCAAGGCCCCGTGGCACCTTGGCTTGGCTCGCGGGGGGGGCACCATGCAAGGCACCGTGGCACCTTGTCTTGCCTCGCGGGCACCAAGCAAGGCCCCGTGGCACCTTGGCTTGGCTCGCGGGCGGCACCATGCAAGGCCCTGTGGCACCTTGGCTTGGCTCGCGGGCACCAAGCAAGGCCCCGTGGCACCTTGGCTTGGCTCGCGGGCGGGCACCATGCAAGGCCCTGTGGCACCTTGGCTTGGCTCGCGGGCACCAAGCAAGGCCCCGTGGCACCTTGGCTTGGCTCGCGGCGCGGGCACCATGCAAGGCCCCGTGCCACCTTGGCTTGGCTCGTGGGGCGGCACCATGCAAGGCACCGTGGCACCTTGGCTTGCCTCGGGGGCACCAAGCAAGGCCCCGTGCCACCTTGGCTTGGTTCGCGGGCACCAAGCAAGGCCCCGTGCCACCTTGGCTTGGCTCGCGGGCGGGCACCATGCAAGGCCTCATGCCACCTTGGCTTGGCTCGCGGGCACCAAGCAAGGCCCCGTGGCACCTTGGCTTGGCTCGCGGGGGTCACCATGCAAGGCACCGTGGCACCTTGGCTTGCCTCGCGGGCACCAAGCAAGGCCTCGTGCCACCTTGGCTTGGCTCGCGGGCGGGCACCAAGCAAGGCCCCGTGCCACCTTGGCTTGGCTCGCGGGCGGGCACCATGCAAGGCCCCGTGGCACCTTGGCTTGGCTCGCGGGCACCAAGCAAGGCCCCGTGGCACCTTGGCTTGGCTCGCGGGCGGGCACCATGCAAGGCCTCGTGCCACCTTGGCTTGGCTCGCGGGCACCAAGCAAGGCCCCGTGGCACCTTGGCTTGGCTCGCGGGGGGGGCACCATGCAAGGCACCGTGGCACCTTGGCTTGCCTCGCGGGCACCAAGCAAGGCCCCGTGCCACCTTGGCTTGGCTCGCGGGCGGGCACCATGCAAGGCCCCGTGGCACCTTGGCTTGCCTCGCGGGCGGGCACCATGCAAGGCCTCGTGCCACCTTGGCTTGGCTCGCGGGCACCAAGCAAGGCCCCGTGGCACCTTGGCTTGGCTCGCGGGCGGGCACCATGCAAGGCCCCGTGCCACCTTGGCTTGGCTCGTGGGGGGGCACCATGCAAGGCACCGTGGCACCTTGGTTTGCCTTGGGGGCACCAAGCAAGGCCCCGTGCCACCTTGGCTTGGCTTGCGGGCACCAAGCAAGGCCCCGTGGCACCTTGGCTTGGCTCGCGGGCGGGCACCATGCAAGGCCCCGTGGCACCTTGGCTTGCCTCGCGGGGGGGGCACCATGCAAGGCACCGTGGCACCTTGGCTTGCCTCGGGGGCACCAAGCAAGGCCCTGTGCCACCTTGGCTTGGCTCACGGGCACCAAGCAAGGCCCCGTGCCACCTTGGCTTGGCTCGCGGGCGGGCACCATGCAAGGCCTCATGCCACCTTGGCTTGGCTCG
>CAMFYI010000285.1:102500-105000 GCA_945999865.1 Vitis cinerea var. helleri x Vitis rupestris | reverse complement strand
CATGGCATGGGGGTCGTGGCATGCGAGACGTGTCGTGCCTCGGGTCGTGGCACGCATCATGGCATGGGTCACGTGTCCTAGCACAGCCTCTAGCACCATATCGAGGGTCATTGTAGCTGTCGTGGCACGCGTCATGTGTCTTGGCTCGACTCGTGGGCACCAAGCAAGGCCCCGTGCCACCTTGGCTTGGCTCGCGGGCACCAAGCAAGGCCCCGTGGCACCTTGGCTTGGCTCGCGGGGGGGCACCATGCAAGGCACCGTGGCACCTTGGCTTGGCTCGCGGCACCAAGCAAGGCCCCGTGGCACCTTGGCTTGGCTCGCGGGGGGGGCACCATGCAAGGCACCGTGGCACCTTGGCTTGGCTCGCGGGCACCAAGCAAGGCCCCGTGGCACCTTGGCTTGGCTCGCGGGCGGGCACCATGCAAGGCCCCGTGGCATCTTGGCTTGGCTCGCGGGCGGGCACCATGCAAGGCCTCGTGCCACCTTGGCTTGGCTCGCGGGCACCAAGCAAGGCCCCGTGGCACCTTGGCTTGGCTCGCGGGGGGGGCACCATGCAAGGCACCGTGGCACCTTGTCTTGCCTCGCGGGCACCAAGCAAGGCCCCGTGGCACCTTGGCTTGGCTCGCGGGCGGCACCATGCAAGGCCCTGTGGCACCTTGGCTTGGCTCGCGGGCACCAAGCAAGGCCCCGTGGCACCTTGGCTTGGCTCGCGGGCGGGCACCATGCAAGGCCCTGTGGCACCTTGGCTTGGCTCGCGGGCACCAAGCAAGGCCCCGTGGCACCTTGGCTTGGCTCGCGGGCGGGCACCATGCAAGGCCCCGTGCCACCTTGGCTTGGCTCGTGGGGCGGCACCATGCAAGGCACCGTGGCACCTTGGCTTGCCTCGGGGGCACCAAGCAAGGCCCCGTGCCACCTTGGCTTGGTTCGCGGGCACCAAGCAAGGCCCCGTGCCACCTTGGCTTGGCTCGCGGGCGGGCACCATGCAAGGCCTCATGCCACCTTGGCTTGGCTCGCGGGCACCAAGCAAGGCCCCGTGGCACCTTGGCTTGGCTCGCGGGGGTCACCATGCAAGGCACCGTGGCACCTTGGCTTGCCTCGCGGGCACCAAGCAAGGCCTCGTGCCACCTTGGCTTGGCTCGCGGGCGGGCACCAAGCAAGGCCCCGTGCCACCTTGGCTTGGCTCGCGGGCGGGCACCATGCAAGGCCCCGTGGCACCTTGGCTTGGCTCGCGGGCACCAAGCAAGGCCCCGTGGCACCTTGGCTTGGCTCGCGGGCGGGCACCATGCAAGGCCTCGTGCCACCTTGGCTTGGCTCGCGGGCACCAAGCAAGGCCCCGTGGCACCTTGGCTTGGCTCGCGGGGGGGGCACCATGCAAGGCACCGTGGCACCTTGGCTTGCCTCGCGGGCACCAAGCAAGGCCCCGTGCCACCTTGGCTTGGCTCGCGGGCGGGCACCATGCAAGGCCCCGTGGCACCTTGGCTTGCCTCGCGGCGCGGGCACCATGCAAGGCCTCGTGCCACCTTGGCTTGGCTCGCGGGCACCAAGCAAGGCCCCGTGGCACCTTGGCTTGGCTCGCGGGCGGGCACCATGCAAGGCCCCGTGCCACCTTGGCTTGGCTCGTGGGGGGGGCACCATGCAAGGCACCGTGGCACCTTGGTTTGCCTTGGGGGCACCAAGCAAGGCCCCGTGCCACCTTGGCTTGGCTTGCGGGCACCAAGCAAGGCCCCGTGGCACCTTGGCTTGGCTCGCGGGCGGGCACCATGCAAGGCCCCGTGGCACCTTGGCTTGCCTCGCGGGGGGGGCACCATGCAAGGCACCGTGGCACCTTGGCTTGCCTCGGGGGCACCAAGCAAGGCCCTGTGCCACCTTGGCTTGGCTCACGGGCACCAAGCAAGGCCCCGTGCCACCTTGGCTTGGCTCGCGGGCGGGCACCATGCAAGGCCTCATGCCACCTTGGCTTGGCTCGCGGGCACCAAGCAAGGCCCCGTGGCACCTTGGCTTGGCTCGCGGGGGGCACCAAGCAAGGCCTCGTGCCACCTTGGCTTGGCTCGCGGGCGGGCACCAAGCAAGGCCCCGTGCCACCTTGGCTTGGCTCGCGGGCACCAAGCAAGGCCCCGTGGCACCTTGGCTTGGCTCGCGGGCGGGCACCATGCAAGGCCCCGTGGCACCTTGGCTTGCCTCGCGGGGGGGGCACCATGCAAGGCACCGTGGCACCTTGGCTTGCCTCGGGGGCACCAAGCAAGGCCTCGTGGCACCTTGGCTTGGCTCGCGGGCGGGCACCATGCAAGGCCCCGTGGCACCTTGGCTTGGCTCGCGGGCACCAAGCAAGGCCCCGTGGCACCTTGGCTTGGCTCGCGGGCGGGCACCATGCAAGGCCTCGTGCCACCTTGGCTTGGCTCGCGGGCACCAAGCAAGGCCCCGTGGCACCTTGGCTTGGCTCGCGGGGGGCACCATGCAAGGCACCGTGGCACCTTGGCTTGCCTCGCGGGCACCAAGCAAG
>CAMFYI010000285.1:80000-82500 GCA_945999865.1 Vitis cinerea var. helleri x Vitis rupestris | reverse complement strand
TGAGCCCCCGGGGTGAGCCGCGACGCTGGCCATTGGCAAGCTTTTCCGAGGCAACATGCTCGCTCGAGGGCTCGAGGGCTCCTCGGCGAGCCGAGACGGGGCCGAGTGCACGGGGAGGGCACTCGTTGCATGGGGGGGAGGGGCGTCCGTGTGCCTTTTGATGGGCAGCGTCGGGCGGGAGGCATGGGTGAGCCCCCCGGGGTGAGCCGCGACGTTGGCCATTGGCACGTTTTTCCGAGGCAACATGCTCGCTCGAGGGGTCGAGCCGAGACGAGGAGGGACGGGGCCGAGTGCGCGGGGAGGGCACCCGTTGCATGGGGGGGAGGGCGTGTCCGCATGGGGGGCATGGGACGCGTCCGGGGTGCAGCGTGTGCGGGGCACGGGGTGACTGCTGCTGCGTGCGAGGGCTCCCCACGGTGTCGCGGGCGTGCTCTCTTCGCATTAGCGTGTCGTGGGCTTGAGGGTGGCATATGCGGGGGCGCCATGCCTAGGGTGGCATGGGCGGCCTGCACGCCAAGGGCGGCACGCGCTGCAGCGTGCCTGGGCGGGTGGTGCTGCCAGCCCATTGAGGACAGCACCCCCCCCTTAAAGAGCATTTTGGGCCGTTTTGGAAATGCCTTGAGGAGACATCACCCATGCTTGAGGAGACATAATGCCATTTTTTAATGAAAAAAGAGTTTTTAATTCCGTTTTTTTTGCTGAATCTCTTTATAATAATTATATGAACCCAAGGAAAAAAAAAAAAAAAATTTTCGGCCCAGAAAATATTTATTTTAATTTTTTTGTCCGAAAAATAGGGAAAAATAGGGAAAAATAGTAAAAAATACCAAAAAATAGTGAAAATATTTTTAAAAATTGTATTTAACATGGGAAAAATATCTGGAATAGGAATCCATGAATTAATGCAACTTTTCTCTCAAAAATAATTTTTTTTTTTCGAATTTTTTACTTAAAAAATAGTAAAAATGAGGAAAAAATAGTGTAAATATTTTTAAAAAATGTATTTCACATGGGAAAAATATATGGAAGACGAATTCAAGGATTGGTGAAGCTCTCGTGGCCAAAAAATATTTTTTTTTGGCTTTTTTACTTATAAAAATGGGGGGAAAATAAGTAAAAATTAATTTAAATATTTTTAAAAATTGTATTTGATATGGGAAAAAGAAATCTTAAAAAAGAATCCAAGGATTGTCCAAAAAAAATTTATTTTAAAATTTTTTTACTTAAAAAGACCATATAAAAAAAATAGCGAACAACCTTTGCAACATGAATCCATGGATTAATAACATTCCGTGATTAGCAATAGACCATAATCCGGAACCTTGTCAAGGCATCAGGGTCGAAATCCAGATAGGGCACGCACCATTTGTCTTGGCACAGCCCCTACCACCATGGAATGGGTCATTACAGGTGTCGTGGCACCATGGCATGGGGGTCGTGGCATGCGAGACGTGTCGTGCCTCGGGTCGTGGCACGCATCATGGCATGGGTCACGTGTCCTAGCACAGCCTCTAGCACCATATCGAGGGTCATTGTAGCTGTCGTGGCACGCGTCATGTGTCTTGGCTCGACTCGTGGGCACCAAGCAAGGCCCCGTGCCACCTTGGCTTGGCTCGCGGGCACCAAGCAAGGCCCCGTGGCACCTTGGCTTGGCTCGCGGGGGGGCACCATGCAAGGCACCGTGGCACCTTGGCTTGGCTCGCGGCACCAAGCAAGGCCCCGTGGCACCTTGGCTTGGCTCGCGGGGGGGGCACCATGCAAGGCACCGTGGCACCTTGGCTTGGCTCGCGGGCACC
Organism: Vitis cinerea var. helleri x Vitis rupestris; assembly: GCA_945999865.1. Lineage (NCBI taxonomy): Eukaryota > Viridiplantae > Streptophyta > Magnoliopsida > Vitales > Vitaceae > Vitis > Vitis cinerea var. helleri x Vitis rupestris. Next base: position 80,704 of record CAMFYI010000285.1, on the reverse strand, counting down.
AAGCAAGGCCCCGTGGCACCTTGGCTTGGCTCGCGGGCGGGCACCATGCAAGGCCCCGTGGCATCTTGGCTTGGCTCGCGGGCGGGCACCATGCAAGGCCTCGTGCCACCTTGGCTTGGCTCGCGGGCACCAAGCAAGGCCCCGTGGCACCTTGGCTTGGCTCGCGGGGGGGGCACCATGCAAGGCACCGTGGCACCTTGTCTTGCCTCGCGGGCACCAAGCAAGGCCCCGTGGCACCTTGGCTTGGCTCGCGGGCGGCACCATGCAAGGCCCTGTGGCACCTTGGCTTGGCTCGCGGGCACCAAGCAAGGCCCCGTGGCACCTTGGCTTGGCTCGCGGGCGGGCACCATGCAAGGCCCTGTGGCACCTTGGCTTGGCTCGCGGGCACCAAGCAAGGCCCCGTGGCACCTTGGCTTGGCTCGCGGGCGGGCACCATGCAAGGCCCCGTGCCACCTTGGCTTGGCTCGTGGGGCGGCACCATGCAAGGCACCGTGGCACCTTGGCTTGCCTCGGGGGCACCAAGCAAGGCCCCGTGCCACCTTGGCTTGGTTCGCGGGCACCAAGCAAGGCCCCGTGCCACCTTGGCTTGGCTCGCGGGCGGGCACCATGCAAGGCCTCATGCCACCTTGGCTTGGCTCGCGGGCACCAAGCAAGGCCCCGTGGCACCTTGGCTTGGCTCGCGGGGGTCACCATGCAAGGCACCG
>CAMFYI010000285.1:67500-70000 GCA_945999865.1 Vitis cinerea var. helleri x Vitis rupestris | reverse complement strand
GCCTGGGCGGGTGGTGCTGCCAGCCCATTGAGGACAGCACCCCCCCCTTAAAGAGCATTTTGGGCCGTTTTGGAAATGCCTTGAGGAGACATCACCCATGCTTGAGGAGACATAATGCCATTTTTTAATGAAAAAAGAGTTTTTAATTCCGTTTTTTTTGCTGAATCTCTTTATAATAATTATATGAACCCAAGGAAAAAAAAAAAAAAAATTTTCGGCCCAGAAAATATTTATTTTAATTTTTTTGTCCGAAAAATAGGGAAAAATAGGGAAAAATAGTAAAAAATACCAAAAAATAGTGAAAATATTTTTAAAAATTGTATTTAACATGGGAAAAATATCTGGAATAGGAATCCATGAATTAATGCAACTTTTCTCTCAAAAATAATTTTTTTTTTTCGAATTTTTTACTTAAAAAATAGTAAAAATGAGGAAAAAATAGTGTAAATATTTTTAAAAAATGTATTTCACATGGGAAAAATATATGGAAGACGAATTCAAGGATTGGTGAAGCTCTCGTGGCCAAAAAATATTTTTTTTTGGCTTTTTTACTTATAAAAATGGGGGGAAAATAAGTAAAAATTAATTTAAATATTTTTAAAAATTGTATTTGATATGGGAAAAAGAAATCTTAAAAAAGAATCCAAGGATTGTCCAAAAAAAATTTATTTTAAAATTTTTTTACTTAAAAAGACCATATAAAAAAAATAGCGAACAACCTTTGCAACATGAATCCATGGATTAATAACATTCCGTGATTAGCAATAGACCATAATCCGGAACCTTGTCAAGGCATCAGGGTCGAAATCCAGATAGGGCACGCACCATTTGTCTTGGCACAGCCCCTACCACCATGGAATGGGTCATTACAGGTGTCGTGGCACCATGGCATGGGGGTCGTGGCATGCGAGACGTGTCGTGCCTCGGGTCGTGGCACGCATCATGGCATGGGTCACGTGTCCTAGCACAGCCTCTAGCACCATATCGAGGGTCATTGTAGCTGTCGTGGCACGCGTCATGTGTCTTGGCTCGACTCGTGGGCACCAAGCAAGGCCCCGTGCCACCTTGGCTTGGCTCGCGGGCACCAAGCAAGGCCCCGTGGCACCTTGGCTTGGCTCGCGGGGGGGCACCATGCAAGGCACCGTGGCACCTTGGCTTGGCTCGCGGCACCAAGCAAGGCCCCGTGGCACCTTGGCTTGGCTCGCGGGGGGGCACCATGCAAGGCACCGTGGCACCTTGGCTTGGCTCGCGGGCACCAAGCAAGGCCCCGTGGCACCTTGGCTTGGCTCGCGGGCGGGCACCATGCAAGGCCCCGTGGCATCTTGGCTTGGCTCGCGGGCGGGCACCATGCAAGGCCTCGTGCCACCTTGGCTTGGCTCGCGGGCACCAAGCAAGGCCCCGTGGCACCTTGGCTTGGCTCGCGGGGGGGCACCATGCAAGGCACCGTGGCACCTTGTCTTGCCTCGCGGGCACCAAGCAAGGCCCCGTGGCACCTTGGCTTGGCTCGCGGGCGGCACCATGCAAGGCCCTGTGGCACCTTGGCTTGGCTCGCGGGCACCAAGCAAGGCCCCGTGGCACCTTGGCTTGGCTCGCGGGCGGGCACCATGCAAGGCCCTGTGGCACCTTGGCTTGGCTCGCGGGCACCAAGCAAGGCCCCGTGGCACCTTGGCTTGGCTCGCGGGCGGGCACCATGCAAGGCCCCGTGCCACCTTGGCTTGGCTCGTGGGGCGGCACCATGCAAGGCACCGTGGCACCTTGGCTTGCCTCGGGGGCACCAAGCAAGGCCCCGTGCCACCTTGGCTTGGTTCGCGGGCACCAAGCAAGGCCCCGTGCCACCTTGGCTTGGCTCGCGGGCGGGCACCATGCAAGGCCTCATGCCACCTTGGCTTGGCTCGCGGGCACCAAGCAAGGCCCCGTGGCACCTTGGCTTGGCTCGCGGGGGTCACCATGCAAGGCACCGTGGCACCTTGGCTTGCCTCGCGGGCACCAAGCAAGGCCTCGTGCCACCTTGGCTTGGCTCGCGGGTGGGCACCAAGCAAGGCCCCGTGCCACCTTGGCTTGGCTCGCGGGCGGGCACCATGCAAGGCCCCGTGGCACCTTGGCTTGGCTCGCGGGCACCAAGCAAGGCCCCGTGGCACCTTGGCTTGGCTCGCGGGCGGGCACCATGCAAGGCCTCGTGCCACCTTGGCTTGGCTCGCGGGCACCAAGCAAGGCCCCGTGGCACCTTGGCTTGGCTCGCGGGGGGGGCACCATGCAAGGCACCGTGGCACCTTGGCTTGCCTCGCGGGCACCAAGCAAGGCCCCGTGCCACCTTGGCTTGGCTCGCGGGCGGGCACCATGCAAGGCCCCGTGGCACCTTGGCTTGCCTCGCGGGCGGGCACCATGCAAGGCCTCGTGCCACCTTGGCTTGGCTCGCGGGCACCAAGCAAGGCCCCGTGGCACCTTGGCTTGGCTCGCGGGCGGGCACCATGCAAGGCCCCGTGCCACCTTGGCTTGGCTC
>CAMFYI010000285.1:55000-57500 GCA_945999865.1 Vitis cinerea var. helleri x Vitis rupestris | reverse complement strand
TGGCTTTTTTACTTATAAAAATGGGGGGAAAATAAGTAAAAATTAATTTAAATATTTTTAAAAATTGTATTTGATATGGGAAAAAGAAATCTTAAAAAAGAATCCAAGGATTGTCCAAAAAAAATTTATTTTAAAATTTTTTTACTTAAAAAGACCATATAAAAAAAATAGCGAACAACCTTTGCAACATGAATCCATGGATTAATAACATTCCGTGATTAGCAATAGACCATAATCCGGAACCTTGTCAAGGCATCAGGGTCGAAATCCAGATAGGGCACGCACCATTTGTCTTGGCACAGCCCCTACCACCATGGAATGGGTCATTACAGGTGTCGTGGCACCATGGCATGGGGGTCGTGGCATGCGAGACGTGTCGTGCCTCGGGTCGTGGCACGCATCATGGCATGGGTCACGTGTCCTAGCACAGCCTCTAGCACCATATCGAGGGTCATTGTAGCTGTCGTGGCACGCGTCATGTGTCTTGGCTCGACTCGTGGGCACCAAGCAAGGCCCCGTGCCACCTTGGCTTGGCTCGCGGGCACCAAGCAAGGCCCCGTGGCACCTTGGCTTGGCTCGCGGGGGGGCACCATGCAAGGCACCGTGGCACCTTGGCTTGGCTCGCGGCACCAAGCAAGGCCCCGTGGCACCTTGGCTTGGCTCGCGGGGGGGCACCATGCAAGGCACCGTGGCACCTTGGCTTGGCTCGCGGGCACCAAGCAAGGCCCCGTGGCACCTTGGCTTGGCTCGCGGGCGGGCACCATGCAAGGCCCCGTGGCATCTTGGCTTGGCTCGCGGGCGGGCACCATGCAAGGCCTCGTGCCACCTTGGCTTGGCTCGCGGGCACCAAGCAAGGCCCCGTGGCACCTTGGCTTGGCTCGCGGGGGGGCACCATGCAAGGCACCGTGGCACCTTGTCTTGCCTCGCGGGCACCAAGCAAGGCCCCGTGGCACCTTGGCTTGGCTCGCGGGCGGCACCATGCAAGGCCCTGTGGCACCTTGGCTTGGCTCGCGGGCACCAAGCAAGGCCCCGTGGCACCTTGGCTTGGCTCGCGGGCGGGCACCATGCAAGGCCCTGTGGCACCTTGGCTTGGCTCGCGGGCACCAAGCAAGGCCCCGTGGCACCTTGGCTTGGCTCGCGGGCGGGCACCATGCAAGGCCCCGTGCCACCTTGGCTTGGCTCGTGGGGCGGCACCATGCAAGGCACCGTGGCACCTTGGCTTGCCTCGGGGGCACCAAGCAAGGCCCCGTGCCACCTTGGCTTGGTTCGCGGGCACCAAGCAAGGCCCCGTGCCACCTTGGCTTGGCTCGCGGGCGGGCACCATGCAAGGCCTCATGCCACCTTGGCTTGGCTCGCGGGCACCAAGCAAGGCCCCGTGGCACCTTGGCTTGGCTCGCGGGGGTCACCATGCAAGGCACCGTGGCACCTTGGCTTGCCTCGCGGGCACCAAGCAAGGCCTCGTGCCACCTTGGCTTGGCTCGCGGGCGGGCACCAAGCAAGGCCCCGTGCCACCTTGGCTTGGCTCGCGGGCGGGCACCATGCAAGGCCCCGTGGCACCTTGGCTTGGCTCGCGGGCACCAAGCAAGGCCCCGTGGCACCTTGGCTTGGCTCGCGGGCGGGCACCATGCAAGGCCTCGTGCCACCTTGGCTTGGCTCGCGGGCACCAAGCAAGGCCCCGTGGCACCTTGGCTTGGCTCGCGGGGGGGCACCATGCAAGGCACCGTGGCACCTTGGCTTGCCTCGCGGGCACCAAGCAAGGCCCCGTGCCACCTTGGCTTGGCTCGCGGGCGGGCACCATGCAAGGCCCCGTGGCACCTTGGCTTGCCTCGCGGGCGGGCACCATGCAAGGCCTCGTGCCACCTTGGCTTGGCTCGCGGGCACCAAGCAAGGCCCCGTGGCACCTTGGCTTGGCTCGCGGGCGGGCACCATGCAAGGCCCCGTGCCACCTTGGCTTGGCTCGTGGGGGGGCACCATGCAAGGCACCGTGGCACCTTGGTTTGCCTTGGGGGCACCAAGCAAGGCCCCGTGCCACCTTGGCTTGGCTTGCGGGCACCAAGCAAGGCCCCGTGGCACCTTGGCTTGGCTCGCGGGCGGGCACCATGCAAGGCCCCGTGGCACCTTGGCTTGCCTCGCGGGGGGGGCACCATGCAAGGCACCGTGGCACCTTGGCTTGCCTCGGGGGCACCAAGCAAGGCCCTGTGCCACCTTGGCTTGGCTCACGGGCACCAAGCAAGGCCCCGTGCCACCTTGGCTTGGCTCGCGGGCGGGCACCATGCAAGGCCTCATGCCACCTTGGCTTGGCTCGCGGGCACCAAGCAAGGCCCCGTGGCACCTTGGCTTGGCTCGCGGGGGGCACCAAGCAAGGCCTCGTGCCACCTTGGCTTGGCTCGCGGGCGGGCACCAAGCAAGGCCCCGTGCCACCTTGGCTTGGCTCGCGGGCACCAAGCAAGGCCCCGTGGCACCTTGGCTTGGCTCGCGGGCGGGCACCATGCAAGGCCCC
>CAMFYI010000285.1:42500-45000 GCA_945999865.1 Vitis cinerea var. helleri x Vitis rupestris | reverse complement strand
CCGCGACGCTGGCCATTGGCAAGCTTTTCCGAGGCAACATGCTCGCTCGAGGGCTCCTCGGCGAGCCGAGACGGGGCCGAGTGCACGGGGAGGGCACTCGTTGCATGGGGGGGAGGGGCGTCCGTGTGCCTTTTGATGGGCAGCGTCGGGCGGGAGGCATGGGTGAGCCCCCCGGGGTGAGCCGCGACGTTGGCCATTGGCACGTTTTTCCGAGGCAACATGCTCGCTCGAGGGGTCGAGCCGAGACGAGGAGGGACGGGGCCGAGTGCGCGGGGAGGGCACCCGTTGCATGGGGGGGAGGGCGTGTCCGCATGGGGGGCATGGGACGCGTCCGGGGTGCAGCGTGTGCGGGGCACGGGGTGACTGCTGCTGCGTGCGAGGGCTCCCCACGGTGTCGCGGGCGTGCTCTCTTCGCATTAGCGTGTCGTGGGCTTGAGGGTGGCATATGCGGGGGCGCCATGCCTAGGGTGGCATGGGCGGCCTGCACGCCAAGGGCGGCACGCGCTGCAGCGTGCCTGGGCGGGTGGTGCTGCCAGCCCATTGAGGACAGCACCCCCCCCTTAAAGAGCATTTTGGGCCGTTTTGGAAATGCCTTGAGGAGACATCACCCATGCTTGAGGAGACATAATGCCATTTTTTAATGAAAAAAGAGTTTTTAATTCCGTTTTTTTTGCTGAATCTCTTTATAATAATTATATGAACCCAAGGAAAAAAAAAAAAAAAATTTTCGGCCCAGAAAATATTTATTTTAATTTTTTTGTCCGAAAAATAGGGAAAAATAGGGAAAAATAGTAAAAAATACCAAAAAATAGTGAAAATATTTTTAAAAATTGTATTTAACATGGGAAAAATATCTGGAATAGGAATCCATGAATTAATGCAACTTTTCTCTCAAAAATAATTTTTTTTTTTCGAATTTTTTACTTAAAAAATAGTAAAAATGAGGAAAAAATAGTGTAAATATTTTTAAAAAATGTATTTCACATGGGAAAAATATATGGAAGACGAATTCAAGGATTGGTGAAGCTCTCGTGGCCAAAAAATATTTTTTTTTGGCTTTTTTACTTATAAAAATGGGGGGAAAATAAGTAAAAATTAATTTAAATATTTTTAAAAATTGTATTTGATATGGGAAAAAGAAATCTTAAAAAAGAATCCAAGGATTGTCCAAAAAAAATTTATTTTAAAATTTTTTTACTTAAAAAGACCATATAAAAAAAATAGCGAACAACCTTTGCAACATGAATCCATGGATTAATAACATTCCGTGATTAGCAATAGACCATAATCCGGAACCTTGTCAAGGCATCAGGGTCGAAATCCAGATAGGGCACGCACCATTTGTCTTGGCACAGCCCCTACCACCATGGAATGGGTCATTACAGGTGTCGTGGCACCATGGCATGGGGGTCGTGGCATGCGAGACGTGTCGTGCCTCGGGTCGTGGCACGCATCATGGCATGGGTCACGTGTCCTAGCACAGCCTCTAGCACCATATCGAGGGTCATTGTAGCTGTCGTGGCACGCGTCATGTGTCTTGGCTCGACTCGTGGGCACCAAGCAAGGCCCCGTGCCACCTTGGCTTGGCTCGCGGGCACCAAGCAAGGCCCCGTGGCACCTTGGCTTGGCTCGCGGGGGGGCACCATGCAAGGCACCGTGGCACCTTGGCTTGGCTCGCGGCACCAAGCAAGGCCCCGTGGCACCTTGGCTTGGCTCGCGGGGGGGGCACCATGCAAGGCACCGTGGCACCTTGGCTTGGCTCGCGGGCACCAAGCAAGGCCCCGTGGCACCTTGGCTTGGCTCGCGGGCGGGCACCATGCAAGGCCCCGTGGCATCTTGGCTTGGCTCGCGGGCGGGCACCATGCAAGGCCTCGTGCCACCTTGGCTTGGCTCGCGGGCACCAAGCAAGGCCCCGTGGCACCTTGGCTTGGCTCGCGGGGGGGCACCATGCAAGGCACCGTGGCACCTTGTCTTGCCTCGCGGGCACCAAGCAAGGCCCCGTGGCACCTTGGCTTGGCTCGCGGGCGGCACCATGCAAGGCCCTGTGGCACCTTGGCTTGGCTCGCGGGCACCAAGCAAGGCCCCGTGGCACCTTGGCTTGGCTCGCGGGCGGGCACCATGCAAGGCCCTGTGGCACCTTGGCTTGGCTCGCGGGCACCAAGCAAGGCCCCGTGGCACCTTGGCTTGGCTCGCGGGCGGGCACCATGCAAGGCCCCGTGCCACCTTGGCTTGGCTCGTGGGGCGGCACCATGCAAGGCACCGTGGCACCTTGGCTTGCCTCGGGGGCACCAAGCAAGGCCCCGTGCCACCTTGGCTTGGTTCGCGGGCACCAAGCAAGGCCCCGTGCCACCTTGGCTTGGCTCGCGGGCGGGCACCATGCAAGGCCTCATGCCACCTTGGCTTGGCTCGCGGGCACCAAGCAAGGCCCCGTGGCACCTTGGCTTGGCTCGCGGGGGTCACCATGCAAGGCACCGTGGCACCTTGGCTTGCCTCGCGGGCA
>CAMFYI010000285.1:17500-27500 GCA_945999865.1 Vitis cinerea var. helleri x Vitis rupestris | reverse complement strand
CGCGCCTGGCTCGCCCTTGGCGCGCGCGCGGTGCGCGTCTGGCTCGCTCGCGGTGCGTGCGCGGTGCGCGTCTGGCTCGCTCGCGGTGCGCGCCTGGCTCGCCCGTGGTGCGCGCGCGGTGCGCGTCTGGCTCGTCCGCGGTGCGCGCCTGGCTCGCCCTTGGTGCGCGCGCGGTGCGTGTCTGGCTCGGCCGCGGTGCGCGTCTGGCTCGCCCTTGGTGCGCGCGCGGTGCGCGTCTGGCTCGGCCGCGGTGCGCGTCTGGCTCGCCCGTGGTGCGCGCGCGGTGCTTGTCAGACTTAACTTCCGCCTTCTCACATATCTTCTAGGGGTTTGAACCACCAACCCTCTAGACCCTCCTTGCTTCACTGTCTAGGTTCTCATGGGTGCAAGGCCCCCATGAGCCTTTTCCTCCCTATTCGAGTCAAGTGGCTAAGGGGCTAACAAACCCACCCCCGCCTGCTGAAGTCGACGCCCTCGTCGACTTAGACTGCCAGTAGGTCTGGACCTCCTTCTCAAACTGCCATAGAGTAACGTCTCTTTCCCATGTAGCATCCGCTTCTGAAGTACCCTTCCACTGAACCAAGAAATCGGTTCGCCGATTTTTTCTGCTATGTCCCATGGTTCTATGATCCATGATTGTCTCTATCTGACGATCAAATTGCTTCATGACCAAGGGAGGTGCCCGTCTGGTCTGCACCCTCTCAGCATCCAAGTCCTCATGGTAAGGCTTCAGAAAACTCACATGGAATGTTGGGTGAAGCTTTAGCCTCTCAGGTAGCTGCAACATGTAGGCCACCTGCCCAACTCGTTTGATCACCTCGAACGGTCCATCATACTTAGGAATCAAACCCCTCTGTCTTGTCTTGCTACTGATCTTCTTCCAGATCTGAGGAGTCAATTTCAGGAGGACCTTGTCCCCAACCTGAAATTCTAAGGGTCTCCGATTCCTATCTGCATACTTCTTCATGCGTCTAGCTGCCTTCTCTAGACTGTCCCGGGCTTCATCAAACATCTCCTGCCGGGATTGAGCCATCTTGTAAGCTGCAGGATTATTACCTCCAGTCCTCTGCTTAGCCACCTCCAAAGGCATCCGTGGCTGTACTCCTATAGCCAGCTCAAAGGGACTCATCCCTGTTGCTGAGCTCCTCTGCAAATTGTAGCACAACTGGGCAGTGTCCATCAAATCCACCCAATTCTTTTGAGTCGCTGTCACATAATGCCTTAGGTACTCTTCCAGCAAAGCATTGATTCTCTCAGTCTGCCCATCAGTCTGAGGGTGGTTGGCTGTGGAAAACTTCAACTCTGAACCCAAGAGTCTGAACAGCTCAACCCAAAACCGACCCGTGAACCTTGCGTCTCGATCACTGACTATGTCTTTAGGTAGTCCAAAATGTTTGACAACATTGCTGAAGAACAACTTAGCCGCCTCCTCCGCAGGGCAAGCATCAGGAGCAGGTATAAAAACAGCATACTTGGAAAATCTATCTACAACAACAAAGATAGATTTAAACTCACGAACCTTTGGAAATCCAGTGATGAAGTCCATAGAAATATTCTCCCAAGGTTTCTCTGGAACGGGGAGGGGCTGCAGCAACCCAGCAGCCTTTCTCCTTTCAGTCTTGTCCATCTGACAGACCAAGCAAGACTTCACATATGCTTCCACATCTTCACCCATCTTAGGCCAGTAGTAGGATCTAGCTAGCAGTGCTAGAGTCCTCTCTTCACCGGGATGGCCTGCCCACCTTGCATCATGGGTTTCCCGAAGTAGTTCCTTCCTTAAGTTGCCCACAGGAACATACCATCTTCCTCCTTTAGCCACAAGGAGGTCTCCCTCTAGCCAATACCTTCTGATCACGCCTTCCTTGACTTGCTGCTTCAACTTATCATAAGCAGGATCATGCTCTGCAGCCTGCTTGATTTTCTCATTGAAGTCAGAGATGACTTCTGAGAGGGCAGTGATGTAGGCAATTACCTCCTTCCTACTCAAGGCATCAGCCACTGTGTTGTGCCTTCCTGGTCGATGCAGCCACTCAAACTTGAAGTCGGCCAGGAACTCTTGCCATCGTGCTTGTCTGGGGCTTAACTTCTTCTGGGTCTTGAAGAAGGTGTTGGCCACATTGTCAGTGACCACTGTGAAGATGCTTCCCAACAGATAGTGTCTCCACTGCTGCAGGCAGTGAACCACCGCCGTCATCTCCTTCTCATGGGTGGAGTACCTCTGCTCGGCATTGTTCAGCTTCCGGCTTTCAAATGCAACAGGGTGCCCTTCCTGCACCAAGACTCCTCCCAAAGCCCTATCCGAGGCATCTGTCTGGACTTCAAAGGGTAAGTCCAAGTCAGGCAAACGCAGCACAGGCTTAGTGGAGATGGCCTTCTTCAAGCCTTCAAAGGCTGTTTGACACTGAAGGCTCCAATTCCACTGGTTGTCCTTCTTCAGCAGGTCAGTAAGGGGAGACACCACCTTTGAATACCCCTTGATGAACCTTCTGTAATAGTTGGCCAAGCCAAGGAAGGACCGCAGCTCAGTCACCTTGGTAGGGGCTGACCACTCCATTATAGCCTGCACCTTGCCCTTGTCCATCTTGATCAGGCCTGCACTGATCTTGTGCCCAAGAAAGGTAATCTCCTCCTGAGCAAACTCGCACTTTTCTGGCTTTACATAAAGCCTGTTCTCCCTCAATCTCTGAAACACCAATCTCAAGTGCTTCTCATGTTCTATTAGAGACTTACTATAAACTACTATGTCATCTAGATACACTACCACAAATGCATCTAAGTAGTCAAATAGAACATCATTCATTAGGTTGCAGAATGTAGCAGGGGCATTAGTTAATCCAAAGGGCATTACCAGAAACTCGTATGATCCATACCGAGTTACACAAGTGGTCTTTGCCTCGTCTCCTGCTGCAATTCGAACCTGCCAGTAGCCCGATCTCAGATCCAGCTTGGTGAAATAGGAGGCTTTTGACAATCTGTCAAACAGCTCAGCAGCCAAGGGGATCGGGTACTTGTTCTTGATGGTCACCTTATTGAGGGCTCTGTAGTCCACACACATGCGGAGTGAGCCATCGTGCTTCTTCTGGAACAGCACCGGTGCACCATAGGGAGCCCTTGAAGGTTGGATCAGACCTGCATCCAACAACTCCTTCAATTGTTTTCGCAATTCCAGCAACTCTGCAGGAGGCATCCGATAAGGGGCTTGAGCAGGGGCCTTTGTTCCAGGCAGCAACTCGATCTTGTGGTCAATAGGTCGCCGGGGAGGCAACTCCTTGGGGAGTTCTGCAGGCATCACATCTTTGAACTCCTTGAGGATTTTGACCACAGAGTCAGGGACTTCCACTGACTGTCCCTCCTTGATCTCAATCAGGGCTGCTACATAGGTCTCTTGGCCCCTCTTTAGTCCCTTTTTCAACTGGATGGCAGAAAGCATCTCAGGTTGGCTCTTGCTACCATCTTTTGCCTTCAAAGCCTGCACAAAGCAGGGCTGTTTCTCTTCCAACACCATCAGTCCCCCAAGATGAGGAATCAGGGCCACCTTAGCCCTCAAAAGAAAGTCCACCCCAAGGATCAAATCAAAGTCGTCCAAGGGTACACAAAGTAGGCTGCACATACCTTTCCAGTCACCAATTTGCATTGGGACGTTCCTTGCTACCCCTTGGATCTTCTGAGCTTTACTGTTTACTGCTTTGATCCGACTGGTGTCTTCCTCCAGCTTCAGTCCCAACCTTACTGCTTCTTTGGTGGCCACAAAATTGTGAGTGGCACCACTGTCCACTAAGGCTTTCACCTGCACCCCATTCACAATTGCATGAATATGCATAAGGGACTTCTGGACTGGGGTCTCACCATGAATCACGTTCAGGAGCTGCAACGGATTGACTCTAGGAGGTGTCTCTGGGTCAGCGTCTCCCTTGTCCTCTGCAGTCACAAGAGCAGAAAGTTTTTCTCTCTTGGGGCAATCCTTGGCTCGGTGAGGGCCATTGCAGATGAAGCATCCCATCATTCGGGTGGTCTGCTGCACAACCTTGGTGGTCTTCTCCACTGGTTTCCCCCCTGCAGCAGGTTTCTTTCCTTGCTTCTTCCAATCAGACTTCTTAGAAGTCTTGCCCTCAGCCTTAGCCTTCTTGCCTCCATCTGACTTGGGTTTCTGCATGGTGGAGATGTTGCCACTCATTTTATAGTCCACCAGGCAGTCTGCTGCAGCCATAGCAGCAGGGAGATCACGAACACCTTGCCTCCTTAGTTCCGTCTGAGCCCATCCTTGCAAGCCTGACATGAAGTTAAAGAGCTTGTCCTCCTCTGACATGTTCTTTATGTCCAGCATCAAGGAACTGAACTCCTTGACGTATTCCCTCACAGATCCGGTGTGTCTAAGCCGTTTTAAGGCTTCTCGGGCCACCCAAGCAGTGTTGGTGGGGAGGAATTGATCTTTCAGTTCCTTCTTCAGAGTCTCCCAAGTGGTGATTTGGGGCCTTCCAGACTCTGCATCATCCTCCATCCTGGTCCGCCACCATAACTTGGCATCACCAGCCAAATACATGCTGGTGATGGACACCTTCTCACCATCAGGAACACGAGCAGCTTTGAAGAACTGCTCCATGTCCCACAGGAAGTTCTCCAACTCCTTTGCATTTCTGTTGCCGTTGAAGCCCTTAGGCTCTGGAACACGAACCTTGGAAGAAGAGGCTTCAGGGCTTGAAGAGGATCCCTGCAACACAGCCTTTTTAAGGACTGCTATGTCTTCTCCATATGACTGCAGGGTTCCCTTGAAATCATCCATCAGGGACTGCATCTCAGCCTTCAACCCACCAAATTTTTCTTCAAAGAGATTATCATGGGATTCCAGCATACTCCTCTGCGCATGAATTTCCCCCATGGCGTTTTCTGCCCAAGAAGCCACAGAGCCTTCCTCACCTGGCCATTCTCCCAAAATTTCTTCTATCCGAGCCATTCTTTCCCGCAGGGCCTCCATTGCACTACCACCAGCCATCTCTGGTGCGGGCTCTGATACCAATTGTCACACCCTCGTTTTTAGCCAAAATTTTTCGCCTTGGATGTGCGGTGCTAAGGACCTTCCTTAGCCAACCTTCCTTCCCAACACACTTCGAAAGCCAAAGCAACACCAAGCAAGCAAATAAGGAACCAGGCAACAGGCAAAGAAACCAAAACCAGGGACAACAGAGATACGGGAACCTTCCCAACTTGTATTAATTCTCAACTATAAGAATACAAAATTGTTCTCCCTGAGTCAGAGAGCAAGCTTATACCCCTAAGCTTTCAGAGAACCCAATTCCCAATTCTCTCCTTCCCTCTCTGCCCATCTCAAGGATGCAGGTGCCCTTTTAAAAGAGACACTGCTGCAGTTACAATTCGAATTTCAAAAATTCAAGCATGGAGCCAATTTGGGTGGTTATGCAACTGGCTGGAACCGCCCTGAACCGCCTTGCACAACCACCCACCCTCCAGGTCGTGGCCTGCTCGTGGACCACCTCCATGCATCAAGCCTTCAGCACCTCAGCCAACTGCTGCTTGTTGACTTGGTCCCCTGCTGCTCCAGCTAGCTGCCACTGACTAGCTAACCAGCTCCCACTAGGCAGCATGCGCGGACCAGCTTGACCAGGTCTGGTGCTTCAATGCAACGAGCCATGGCATTGCGCCCATGGCTGATCCCGTCTTGGTGCACAGGGCATTGCGCCCCTGTGCTGTGAGTCGGCATGTCATGATGCGAGTCAGCTGCTGCCCCACTAGACCATGGCGTTGCGCCCATGGCTTGCTCAGCTGGCTCACCGCACAAGGCCTAGGCGCCCTCGTGCCTGCGCGGGGAGGAGGTAGGCTGCACCTGGCCCCGTGCCGTTGCGGCCACGGGGTGCACCCTCACATGTCGTTGAGCCCATGTGGGTGTGCGCTCGAGTGCCTTCCGTGTGTCCTAGGCACGCCCAAGGCCGTGCCATGGTGCCCCCTTGGTGCGCTCAAGATCCCCCTCGGCGCCCCCTTGAGTCACCTACCCCCCCCCTTAAAGAGCAATACGGGCCGTTTTCCAAGTTTCTCCAGGAGACATCAAAATGTCTGAGGAGACATAATGGAATTATTTAATAATTAAAATAATTTCCAATATTAACCCTCGACCCCCCCATCTGCACCCACTTCGTAGCCCACAAGTGTCTGGTGCGCGCCTGGCTCGCCCTTGGCGCGCGCGCGGTGCGCGTCTGGCTCGCTCGCGGTGCGTGCGCGGTGCGCGTCTGGCTCGCTCGCGGTGCGCGCCTGGCTCGCCCGTGGTGCGCGCGCGGTGCGCGTCTGGCTCGTCCGCGGTGCGCGCCTGGCTCGCCCTTGGTGCGCGCGCGGTGCGTGTCTGGCTCGGCCGCGGTGCGCGTCTGGCTCGCCCTTGGTGCGCGCGCGGTGCGCGTCTGGCTCGGCCGCGGTGCGCGTCTGGCTCGCCCGTGGTGCGCGCGCGGTGCTTGTCAGACTTAACTTCCGCCTTCTCACATATCTTCTAGGGGTTTGAACCACCAACCCTCTAGACCCTCCTTGCTTCACTGTCTAGGTTCTCATGGGTGCAAGGCCCCCATGAGCCTTTTCCTCCCTATTCGAGTCAAGTGGCTAAGGGGCTAACAGTAGGCCCCTATCCTACCATCGAAAGTTGATAGGGCAGAAATTTGAATGATGCGTCGCCGGCACGATGGCCGTGCGATCCGTCGAGTTATCATGAATCATCAGAGCAACGGGCAAAGCCCGCGTCGACCTTTTATCTAATAAATGCATCCCTTCCAGAAGTCGGGGTTTGTTGCACGTATTAGCTCTAGAATTACTACGGTTATCCGAGTAGCAGATACCATCAAACAAACTATAACTGATTTAATGAGCCATTCGCAGTTTCACAGTCTGAATTAGTTCATACTTACACATGCATGGCTTAATCTTTGAGACAAGCATATGACTACTGGCAGGATCAACCAGGTAGCATTCCTGTGCGACGCCGGCACCGCATGCGCCTGACCGACGCCCCCCGAGGGGAGCGGGACGGGAGGGCAAAGACGGGGACGGCCGTCGTACGCGTCTAGCGACGAACGCTTAGCTCGAGCGAGTACGGGATCCCGAGGGACCCCACGCTCGTTTTAAGGTTCCGCATCCGAGAGCACGAGCGGCCGTCGCGGGCCATGCTCGACCCCTCTCATGCGTGCGCATGCGTGGGGCGACCATGGGACGCGGCGACCGCTTTCGAGGTCCGCCCGCACCGCGTGAGCGGGAGCCGGGCGGAGATAGGCAACGTTCGAGGGACAATTCCATCCGTTAGGAAGGCAACACAGGAACCACGGCATCGCGACGCCCAAGGCTTGTTGCAGCGCTTGAGGCTTAGAATGAAGAGGGGGGTGCGGCGACAGTTCGTTGCACGAGCAAGGAGCCTGCCGACCCACGCGACCCAAACACCACTCACACGCCGTCAGGTTCACTACGACACGGCATCACGCGTCGAACCGCGACTCGTCCGGAGGCGACTCCTGACCAGCACACGGGAGCAACGAGTGAAGCCTTCGTAGGACCGATATAGGCATGGCGACGATGCGTCTGGCTCATTTCCGAGGCAACATGCTCGCTCGAGGGCTTGAGGGCTCCTCGACGAGCCGGGACGGGGTCGAGTGCCCGGGGAGGGCACTCGTTGCATGGGGGGGAGGGGCATCCGTGTGCCTTTTGGATGGGCAACGTCGGGCGGGGGCATGGGTGAGCCCCCGGGGTGAGCCGCGACGCTGGCCACTAGCACGTTTTTCCGAGGCAACATGCTCGCTCGAGGGCTTGAGGGCTCCTCGACGAGCCGAGACGGGGGGCCGAGCACCCGGGGAGGGCTCTCGTTGCATGGGGGGGAGGGGCATCCGTGTGCCTTTCGATGGGCAACGTCGGGCGGGAGGCATGGGTGAGCCCCCGGGGTGAGCCGCGACGCTGGCCATTGGCAAGCTTTTCCGAGGCAACATGCTCGCTCGAGGGCTCGAGGGCTCCTCGGCGAGCCGAGACGGGGCCGAGTGCACGGGGAGGGCACTCGTTGCATGGGGGGGAGGGGCGTCCGTGTGCCTTTTGATGGGCAGCGTCGGGCGGGAGGCATGGGTGAGCCCCCCGGGGTGAGCCGCGACGTTGGCCATTGGCACGTTTTTCCGAGGCAACATGCTCGCTCGAGGGGTCGAGCCGAGACGAGGAGGGACGGGGCCGAGTGCGCGGGGAGGGCACCCGTTGCATGGGGGGGAGGGCGTGTCCGCATGGGGGGCATGGGACGCGTCCGGGGTGCAGCGTGTGCGGGGCACGGGGTGACTGCTGCTGCGTGCGAGGGCTCCCCACGGTGTCGCGGGCGTGCTCTCTTCGCATTAGCGTGTCGTGGGCTTGAGGGTGGCATATGCGGGGGCGCCATGCCTAGGGTGGCATGGGCGGCCTGCACGCCAAGGGCGGCACGCGCTGCAGCGTGCCTGGGCGGGTGGTGCTGCCAGCCCATTGAGGACAGCACCCCCCCCTTAAAGAGCATTTTGGGCCGTTTTGGAAATGCCTTGAGGAGACATCACCCATGCTTGAGGAGACATAATGCCATTTTTTAATGAAAAAAGAGTTTTTAATTCCGTTTTTTTTGCTGAATCTCTTTATAATAATTATATGAACCCAAGGAAAAAAAAAAAAAAAATTTTCGGCCCAGAAAATATTTATTTTAATTTTTTTGTCCGAAAAATAGGGAAAAATAGGGAAAAATAGTAAAAAATACCAAAAAATAGTGAAAATATTTTTAAAAATTGTATTTAACATGGGAAAAATATCTGGAATAGGAATCCATGAATTAATGCAACTTTTCTCTCAAAAATAATTTTTTTTTTTCGAATTTTTTACTTAAAAAATAGTAAAAATGAGGAAAAAATAGTGTAAATATTTTTTAAAAATGTATTTCACATGGGAAAAATATATGGAAGACGAATTCAAGGATTGGTGAAGCTCTCGTGGCCAAAAAATATTTTTTTTTGGCTTTTTTACTTATAAAAATGGGGGGAAAATAAGTAAAAATTAATTTAAATATTTTTAAAAATTGTATTTGATATGGGAAAAAGAAATCTTAAAAAAGAATCCAAGGATTGTCCAAAAAAAATTTATTTTAAAATTTTTTTACTTAAAAAGACCATATAAAAAAAATAGCGAACAACCTTTGCAACATGAATCCATGGATTAATAACATTCCGTGATTAGCAATAGACCATAATCCGGAACCTTGTCAAGGCATCAGGGTCGAAATCCAGATAGGGCACGCACCATTTGTCTTGGCACAGCCCCTACCACCATGGAATGGGTCATTACAGGTGTCGTGGCACCATGGCATGGGGGTCGTGGCATGCGAGACGTGTCGTGCCTCGGGTCGTGGCACGCATCATGGCATGGGTCACGTGTCCTAGCACAGCCTCTAGCACCATATCGAGGGTCATTGTAGCTGTCGTGGCACGCGTCATGTGTCTTGGCTCGACTCGTGGGCACCAAGCAAGGCCCCGTGCCACCTTGGCTTGGCTCGCGGGCACCAAGCAAGGCCCCGTGGCACCTTGGCTTGGCTCGCGGGGGGGCACCATGCAAGGCACCGTGGCACCTTGGCTTGGCTCGCGGCACCAAGCAAGGCCCCGTGGCACCTTGGCTTGGCTCGCGGGGGGGCACCATGCAAGGCACCGTGGCACCTTGGCTTGGCTCGCGGGCACCAAGCAAGGCCCCGTGGCACCTTGGCTTGGCTCGCGGGCGGGCACCATGCAAGGCCCCGTGGCATCTTGGCTTGGCTCGCGGGCGGGCACCATGCAAGGCCTCGTGCCACCTTGGCTTGGCTCGCGGGCACCAAGCAAGGCCCCGTGGCACCTTGGCTTGGCTCGCGGGGGGGCACCATGCAAGGCACCGTGGCACCTTGTCTTGCCTCGCGGGCACCAAGCAAGGCCCCGTGGCACCTTGGCTTGGCTCGCGGGCGGCACCATGCAAGGCCCTGTGGCACCTTGGCTTGGCTCGCGGG
>CAMFYI010000285.1:5000-7500 GCA_945999865.1 Vitis cinerea var. helleri x Vitis rupestris | reverse complement strand
GGGGGAGGGGCGTCCGTGTGCCTTTTGATGGGCAGCGTCGGGCGGGAGGCATGGGTGAGCCCCCCGGGGTGAGCCGCGACGTTGGCCATTGGCACGTTTTTCCGAGGCAACATGCTCGCTCGAGGGGTCGAGCCGAGACGAGGAGGGACGGGGCCGAGTGCGCGGGGAGGGCACCCGTTGCATGGGGGGGAGGGCGTGTCCGCATGGGGGGCATGGGACGCGTCCGGGGTGCAGCGTGTGCGGGGCACGGGGTGACTGCTGCTGCGTGCGAGGGCTCCCCACGGTGTCGCGGGCGTGCTCTCTTCGCATTAGCGTGTCGTGGGCTTGAGGGTGGCATATGCGGGGGCGCCATGCCTAGGGTGGCATGGGCGGCCTGCACGCCAAGGGCGGCACGCGCTGCAGCGTGCCTGGGCGGGTGGTGCTGCCAGCCCATTGAGGACAGCACCCCCCCCTTAAAGAGCATTTTGGGCCGTTTTGGAAATGCCTTGAGGAGACATCACCCATGCTTGAGGAGACATAATGCCATTTTTTAATGAAAAAAGAGTTTTTAAT
Source organism: Vitis cinerea var. helleri x Vitis rupestris (assembly GCA_945999865.1). NCBI lineage: Eukaryota > Viridiplantae > Streptophyta > Magnoliopsida > Vitales > Vitaceae > Vitis > Vitis cinerea var. helleri x Vitis rupestris. Next base: position 6,948 of record CAMFYI010000285.1, on the reverse strand, counting down.
TCCGTTTTTTTTGCTGAATCTCTTTATAATAATTATATGAACCCAAGGAAAAAAAAAAAAAAAATTTTCGGCCCAGAAAATATTTATTTTAATTTTTTTGTCCGAAAAATAGGGAAAAATAGGGAAAAATAGTAAAAAATACCAAAAAATAGTGAAAATATTTTTAAAAATTGTATTTAACATGGGAAAAATATCTGGAATAGGAATCCATGAATTAATGCAACTTTTCTCTCAAAAATAATTTTTTTTTTTCGAATTTTTTACTTAAAAAATAGTAAAAATGAGGAAAAAATAGTGTAAATATTTTTAAAAAATGTATTTCACATGGGAAAAATATATGGAAGACGAATTCAAGGATTGGTGAAGCTCTCGTGGCCAAAAAATATTTTTTTTTGGCTTTTTTACTTATAAAAATGGGGGGAAAATAAGTAAAAATTAATTTAAATATTTTTAAAAATTGTATTTGATATGGGAAAAAGAAATCTTAAAAAAGAATCCAAGGATTGTCCAAAAAAAATTTATTTTAAAATTTTTTTACTTAAAAAGACCATATAAAAAAAATAGCGAACAACCTTTGCAACATGAATCCATGGATTAATAACATTCCGTGATTAGCAATAGACCATAATCCGGAACCTTGTCAAGGCATCAGGGTCGAAATCCAGATAGGGCACGCACCATTTGTCTTGGCACAGCCCCTACCACCATGGAATGGGTCATTACAGGTGTCGTGGCACCATGGCATGGGGGTCGTGGCATGCGAGACGTGTCGTGCCTCGGGTCGTGGCACGCATCATGGCATGGGTCACGTGTCCTAGCACAGCCTCTAGCACCATATCGAGGGTCATTGTAGCTGTCGTGGCACGCGTCATGTGTCTTGGCTCGACTCGTGGGCACCAAGCAAGGCCCCGTGCCACCTTGGCTTGGCTCGCGGGCACCAAGCAAGGCCCCGTGGCACCTTGGCTTGGCTCGCGGGGGGGCACCATGCAAGGCACCGTGGCACCTTGGCTTGGCTCGCGGCACCAAGCAAGGCCCCGTGGCACCTTGGCTTGGCTCGCGGGGGGGGCACCATGCAAGGCACCGTGGCACCTTGGCTTGGCTCGCGGGCACCAAGCAAGGCCCCGTGGCACCTTGGCTTGGCTCGCGGGCGGGCACCATGCAAGGCCCCGTGGCATCTTGGCTTGGCTCGCGGGCGGGCACCATGCAAGGCCTCGTGCCACCTTGGCTTGGCTCGCGGGCACCAAGCAAGGCCCCGTGGCACCTTGGCTTGGCTCGCGGGGGGGCACCATGCAAGGCACCGTGGCACCTTGTCTTGCCTCGCGGGCACCAAGCAAGGCCCCGTGGCACCTTGGCTTGGCTCGCGGGCGGCACCATGCAAGGCCCTGTGGCACCTTGGCTTGGCTCGCGGGCACCAAGCAAGGCCCCGTGGCACCTTGGCTTGGCTCGCGGGCGGGCACCATGCAAGGCCCTGTGGCACCTTGGCTTGGCTCGCGGGCACCAAGCAAGGCCCCGTGGCACCTTGGCTTGGCTCGCGGGCGGGCACCATGCAAGGCCCCGTGCCACCTTGGCTTGGCTCGTGGGGCGGCACCATGCAAGGCACCGTGGCACCTTGGCTTGCCTCGGGGGCACCAAGCAAGGCCCCGTGCCACCTTGGCTTGGTTCGCGGGCACCAAGCAAGGCCCCGTGCCACCTTGGCTTGGCTCGCGGGCGGGCACCATGCAAGGCCTCATGCCACCTTGGCTTGGCTCGCGGGCACCAAGCAAGGCCCCGTGGCACCTTGGCTTGGCTCGCGGGGGTCACCATGCAAGGCACCGTGGCACCTTGGCTTGCCTCGCGGGCACCAAGCAAGGCCTCGTGCCACCTTGGCTTGGCTCGCGGGCGGGCACCAAGCAAGGCCCCGTGCCACCTTGGCTTGGCTCGCGGGCGGGCACCATGCAAGGCCCCGTGG